>OW052220.1:74333527-74474943 GCA_932526605.1 Nephrotoma flavescens
TACGATGAACGATCCAAGTGAATAAAATGAAGACATAATTTTCATACATGTATGTATGCATATGTGTATAAATTTGATGAGTAAATCCACCGCACCGAGCATTAAATTACTCGTATTTAAAGTGGGATGTAGAAAATTGTCAAATAATATACCTAGTACGATTTTGTTAACAAAATGTTGTTTAATTGTTTATAAATTATTCTTTGAACTTTTAAAATTTATTTTGAGTTTGCCTTTTATTAAGTGGATTTACTTAATAAAAGAGTAGGTTGTTCTGAGGCGCTTCGCGCCCGTTTATTCCCAGCAAAGTGTATTTGAGTATTTATTAAAAATACAGATACTAATTAAAGAACCAAATTTTCCAAGCTTTTGGAAATTACGCCATCATCAGGGTTTGTTGTGTTTTTTTTATTAATTTAAAAATATATTAATTGAATGTTAAAAAAATTCCATTGCGAGAAAAAAAGCGCAAAATGTTTTACTTTAGTAGCAAGTATAACATAAAAGTTTTTTTTTTAATATCAAATATTTGAATAGTTCGTTAAATTAATATTTGTTTTGTTTTTCAATTCAATTATCGATGTTTTTAATATTCAATTTATGTATTTGATAAAAAACACAACAATTGCCGAAAGCTCGCAAAATTTGGTTTTTTAATTAGTAAAAGTTTATTTGTATGTCTTAATTAATTTTTTAGAATTTTAACTTTTGTTATCAATTTAAAAACACGTCTTGTCAAATTTAGATATTGTAAGATATTAATGAGAATTTCCTACTTCGAAAATAATACATACTCTTTCGATTTAACGATCATTGTTATTGCTTTTGGTGTATTTCGCTGACAAAAATTTAAAAAAAAAATCACTCGACCGAAATCGCAAAAAAAGAATCAACTATGGAATATCTGTTTAACCTTTTTTTCAACACGACATATCCGGGTATGTATGTAGTTTTTTAAACGGTAAAAATCGACTTAACAGACAGTACCTTTTCAGCAGCTGCCTAAATATCGAATACATGCACTTTCCAAAAAAAAAATTATTTTACATTGTCAATTTGGATGTTTTAGGACTAGATATACATTATCACATGTTTTATTCAACACGAACATACCCGAGTATGTTCATGTTTATAAATTCGTTCGTAAAAATGTAATATTACTGAACGGTTATAATTGTGAAATTATGACATTTTTACTCTTTATTGTTAGAGAGAGTAACTAAAAGTTTATTTTTTTTTTCTCGGGAAAAGATGCGGTAATTTCTTTTCTATTTTGTACGAATACGATCGACAATTGAAATAGATAGTTGCGAATATACTTTGTACAAGATTTATTTTCTATTATTTTTGTACACTTATAAAGATTTAATGAACACGTAAAAGATGTGAAAAACCCCATAATACTTGGGCTGTACACGTAGAACATCTGACTCATCAAAACAAACATCTGACTTATCAAAATAAACCATATACATTCCAACCGAATTCCAGGCCTCAAGACTACAGAATTTGGCTTCCACGAAAACGTCACAATGTGCTCTTACATACCTAAAAAACATAGCTGTGGTTCTTTTATCCACGCTTCATTATGACAAAAATGTAAGTCGTGCGAAAAATAAACCTGTTATTATAAATTATTATAATGCAACGAAAGGAGCAGTAGATACGATGTATAAAATGCTGGGCGAATATACCACCTACCATATGCAAACAACGCATATAATTTATTCAACTATACCTGCCCTGAGTTGTCAAGGAGAAAAAATTTGTAGAAGGCAAATCGCTTGCAATGCCACCAATAGAAAAACGAGCAGCAACGCCATTTATATATCGAAACTCTAACACACGAAACGGATTGGAAGTATAATGTTGATGCGTAAAATAGGAGAGGTATCTAAATCATTTCTATCCCCATCTTCTGGTTCTAGTCCGTCTATAGTTCTAGCTCAGGTTCTAGAAGATAGAGATAAAACAGGTCGCCTGAAACATATAGGTTTAATTGCTTTATATGCCGGAAAGACCCGAAACGACAACCCTCCAGAAAGGTATGTCACTATTGTTTTAAATCTGTATGTGCGAAACATTGTTAGGAGTTTATTAAATTCTGGAATTGTCCATATATGACATAGTGCCCTGTTTCTCTGTTAAAAAATATAGAGTAACCATATATGTATTATAATATTAATAAGTTTCATAGATTTAAATATTAATTAGTTAAATTTTTTGTTGAATTGTTTGTTTCGAATTAAAATAAAATAAACGGAATTTAGCTGTAAACAATAATATTACATTCGCTAACCTGAATTTTTTTTCGCCATTTATCATTAAGCATCTATGTTTTGCTCAAAATTACCATTAATCTGATACTTTTCATACTAAATGCATAGAAAAATTAAAGATATACCCGAGTGTGTCGTGTTGAGGAGAAGTTGTTCGCTGTACGTGTTGACACAAAGATTAAAGAATAACAATTGTGTATGTGTGTGTGTGCGCTCATTCGATTTTACGGTTGCATTCCCTGATTTTACGGTTGCATTCCCTGATAAAATTAAAATTTTTAATTGATAAAATTTAAAAATAATAAATAACGAGTTAAAATTGAAAAATTAACAGCAAGAAAATAAAAGTGTTTCAAAAGTATGTTATATTACAATCTTATATGTTTAATTTCACTCTACATATGTTTATTATTATTCCATTTTATATGTTAAATATAATTAAATTTTATACGAAATAATAAATTTTGAAGAATGGCAAAAAAACGACTGCGAATGACTTGAGCGCGTTGGCTAGAACTTTTAAAAATGATGTTCTACGATACAATGAATTGTTAAAAGCACCAAATGAAATGGCTCCCCGAATTAAAAAAAAGCTGAAATTAAAAAGGTGAACGTAAAAATGGTGTTTTTATATGAAAAAATTGGACCTTTTTTAAGTCATAATTTAAACAAATTTTCTGACTTAAAGGTGTTTAACAAAAACAAATTTGACAACAACAACGAAAATGACACAAGAAAGGCATATTTTGTGTCATTTTACAAATATATTTTTTAATTCATTTTCAAAATGACTTAAAAAAGCATATTTTATTTCATATTATAAACAAAAGATTTACATTTTAATATACATGGAAATGCATGCGTAATTTTACGTTTTTATCAAAATGGTTTCTTGTTTTTCTTGTTACAGTTTTTTGTTGTATTGTATGGAAAGATAAAAAACATGCATTTCATTTGTGAATTATTATTTTGTGTATTAATTATGAAATAAAATATGGATTTTTTAATCCTTTTGAAATTGGCAATTGTTTTTTGCACATTTTCATTAATGAAAGAATTAGTTGAACATTTTTAATTGCTACTATTAACCGGAACGCTCAGTTAACCGGAATTTTCTTTTTAGGATTTTTTTTTTGCTTTTTTCTCTTTATTTTCTCTTTCATATGCATTTTTAATTCATTTTGAAATTTGCAATTGTTTTTTGCACATTTTCATTAATGAAAGCATTAGTTGAAAATTTGGAATGGCTTTTATTTTCATATTACAGTAAACGCTCAATTTTCCTTCATCCAATTAATCGGAACACTCAGTTAACTGGAATTTTAATTTTTAGGATTTTTTTTTATTTTCTCTTTCATATGCATTTTTAATTCATTTTGAAATTTGCAATTATTTTTTGCACATTTTGCACAACTAATAAATACGGAATGGCTTTAAATATGATATTACAGTAAAAGCCTGATTATCCCGCATCCAATTATCCAGAACACCCAGTTAACCGGAATTTTATATTTTTAGGATTTTTTGCTTCTGAATCTGTTTTTTTTCAGTAAAATCCCGATTATCCAGCATCCAATTAACAAGAACACTCAGTTAACCAGAATTTTAATTTTTAGGAGCATTTGTTTAATTCATAATGAAATTAATTGTTTTTATGAATTTTTCAGTTTTTTGACATTTTTATTAATTCAGTAATGAAAGCATTACTTTCTACACTTTCGTTAAGTAGAAAATTTTGAATGGCTTTAATTTTCATATTACAGTAAAAGCCCAATTATCCGGCATCCAATTATCCAGAACACTCAGTTGACGTGAATTTAAATTTTTTGGAATTTGTTTTGCCTTTTTTCTCTTTCAGAAGCGAAATTATTTTTGTTATTATTCAAGGAGTCATAGAAAATGTACTTTTCTTTCCTTCTTTTCTGTTTTATGCATTATTCTATTTAAATTGAATGTGTGAAGTCGTACCCCCAACTAGGGTTTAAGAAATATTGAATATATGTATTATTTAATATAGGTATGGGTGTACTCGTATACATAATATGTATGTATTTATTATTCGCAATAAATTGAATTATTTGATGTATAAAAAAATTATTTTCTGGTATATAAATTAAAAATAAATAAACGAGAATCCTAAAAAAATGAAAAAAGCGAAATTTTCGTTAAATTTCTAGTTTTAATAAAACATTCAATTATCCGTAATTTTCAATTATCCGGAATGCTCTCATCCCTAAACAGGGCTTTTACTGTAACGTATACTTCAGTAAAAGCGCTGTCATCCGGAATGCTTATAACCGGGATGAGAGCATACCGGATAATCGAAATATTCCGGATAATTCGATGTAAAATAATTGGAATGGGGAAAACATCCTAAAAATTAAAATTCCGGTTAACTGAGTGTTCCGGTTAATTCGATGCAGGATAAACGGGCTTTTACTCTAATATGAAAATTGCAGCTATTCAAAACTTTCAACTAATGCTTTCATTAACGAAAATTAGCAAAAAACAATTGAAAATTTCAAAACAAATTAGAAAATGTATATGAAAGAGAAAATAAAAAAAAATGGAAAAAACCTAAAAACTAAAATTCCGGTTAGCTGAGCGTTCCGGTTAATTGGATGCCAGATAAACGGGCTTTTACTGTATTACGAAAACTAAAGCCATTCCAAATGTTCAACTAATTCTTTCATTAATGAAAATGTTCAAAAAACAATTGCAAATTTCAAAATGAATTTATAAATGTATATGAAAGAGAAAAGAAAGCAAAAAAGCAAAGAAAAAATCCTAATAATTTAAATTCCGGTTAACTGAGTGTTCCGGTTAATTGGATGCCGGTTAATCGGGCTTTTACTGTTATAAATTTTCACGTTTTATTTCGACCTTAAAATCGAATATCATTTCATTTTCAAAATGAATTAAAAAATACACATTTTATGTCATTTATAAACACAGTTCTTGGATCATTTTCAAATTGACTTGTGATATGCATTAATAAAGTCAGCTTTTTTATTTCATTTTCATTACAGATTTTAAATGAAATAAAAACGCTGGTTTTAAGTCCGAAAAAACACCATTTTTAAGTCAGCCTTTTTCAATGCAGGAAGCCAAATGAAACTACCACTTTTGAAAATGAGTGTAAAATGGAAGAACCCAGTAAGGGAGTTTCGGAATTTGTGTCGCAGCACAACGCACCATCTTCCAGGGTTAATGCTAATAAATACAGCAAACGGAGCAAACAGTTCCGTTCCTGACGATGAAACCATTTATGATGGAACAAAAATTTCTTTCGAAATAAGGCAGTGGTCCTTGCAAAACAAAGTACCGCATAAAATTGTTGATGCCTTATTAAAAGCTCTTTCTAGAGCAAATGTTAACGGTTTACCTTTATGTGCACGCGTTCTCCTTCGAACTAATCGATTTGATATTTTGAAAGTAGAAAGAGGAGAATACTATAATTTTGGTATTCAAAATTACTTAAACCCATTTTCCATTTCCAAATAATGTTCTTTCGGTTACCATTGGTATTAGTATAGATGGGGTAAATTTATTTAAAATCTCTCTAGCCGTATTATGGTTCATTATCGGAACTTTGTCAAATTTAAAGAAATGTGTTCCATTTCTCATAGGATGCTTGCTTCTCAGGGGTTTCCAAACCAAGTTCTGTAATCCAATATTTACACAAATTAACAGAAGAAATTATATATCTTAAACAACACTGCTGTAAAATTGGGAAACACCATGCGCTTAAATTATTTAATATAAGAGCTTTTACATGTGACAGGCCGGCACGATCTTTTGTTACTGGAACACGATATCCTACTGGAAAAAATTGTTGTCCAAAATGTGACCAAAGGGAGTTTTATTCAAAAAACAGAGTTGTTTTTCAGTAACCGATTTCTTAGCGACGTAGAACAGACGCAAGTTTTAGCAGCAGGATCGATGCCGATTACCATATAGATGAATTTAAATTTAATAAAAATATATTAAAGACAGCCAACATTGGTATGATCTCTCAATTCTCCTTCGACGTAATGCATCTCGTCGAGGCGTAACGAAAAAATTAGTTGGAAAATTTAATGGTACCTTTTTCAAGACTGAAGAAGATAATTCGTATCTGAATAAACTGTATAATCAAACTCCGGTGGAGGATGATCTCGCTCGATGCCACTGAATTTAGGCAATTCTTATTGTACACAGGAATCGTAGTTTTAAAAAAAAGTGTTGGTGACAGAGTATATACGCATTTTTGCTTTTACACTCGTCATCGAATATTATCCTGTGAAGAAGCAGTACAAGCGATATTGAGATTGCCAACAAAATGTTACAAGAGTTTGTTAGGTCGTAACATATATGCTAGATAAACAAACTGTTTCATTTAATATTCATAGATTATTACATTTAGCTGATTGTGTAACACAATTTGGTCCATTATACACCTTTTCCGCAAACAGCTCATAAAATTTCAGATCCTTAAACTGCTTATCAGAAAACCTTCAAATATTTTACAACAAATACACAATAGATTAAATGTAATGCAATATGATGATGAAGAAGTAACCAATTTTGAAGAGAAAAATCTTTTTATATCTTATAAAAAAGAACAGGATTCATTTTGTCTTATAAAAAAATAAATATCCTGTTAAAGTAATAGGATTTAGTCTACAACCCGAAGGGGAAAATGTATTGACCCATAAATTTAAAAACATTTCTAATTTTTTCATGGAACCTGTATTATCCTCTTCCACATTAGGAATTGTTGCGTGTAGTGATCTGGAAACTAGCATAACAACTAATTCAAAATCAGATATAACATATAAGTTTTTTCCGATAAAATTTAAAACGCTTGAAACGCAGACAAGCGATTGGAATTCGGAACAAAATTACTCAGAAGAGGAATATTGGGTTGATGCTCTATAAACTAATTTTGACGAAACGGTTTCAAACAGTTATATGAGTATACATGTTATCACGCGCTGCACCCTGGGCCTCACGGAGATGGGGATATCATGTTGCCAATATCGCAGCGACAACAAACAACAAAAACACGTTGAACAACAAACATCTCTTGTCTCTTAGTTTCTAAGAATACCCGTAACATGAATAGCAAATTAAATGGCATGCATTATAGTCTTTGATATTTTCTGAAGAAGCATAACTGTGTTAAGTCAATTTAATCGTAAGAAATATTTAAGTGAAATTGTAAAAGTGTATCGAAAATTTTATTAAATAAATAAACAAATAAAATAAAATTAATAAATAAATAAAAGAATAAAAAATCAGAATTTAATTTTTTTTAATAATTTATAAACTTACACATAGAAAATGTTGCTGAACCAAATGATGACACCGCACAACGAGAACATACAAATGGTACGTTTATTTTGATAATCTAAGTTTCCTAATAAGTTTTATTTTCCGTTTCAGTTAATTCTTCGTTATTAAATAAGATCTTGAGAAATCAAATGATCTTTTAAAAAAATCAGGAAACTGTAATAGAATCCCTAAACGATATGCAAGCACAACTGGATTCAATGGAAGGAAAGGTAATGAAAATCTGTGATTAATACTTTCGGCATTATTAACGGAGCTAGTGAACCATACAAAATAAAATTCACGAATCACATTTGTCAAGTTGGGAGTGGGCTTATATCTTCGCTCACGTGTGTCTTATAATTTTCCATCCACCAGTCAAAGAACTTCTTCAACCACTAAGATAATTTTTCAGAAACTAACACAATAATACTCTCCATACAAACACTGAATAGAACACTTATAAGTAAAACTCATCAATCATTGAAAACATCCCACCAATACACTAATTGGTGAGAGAGCGTTGTTTACAGCAAACGAAACTCCCAAATGCTGACAATTTTAACTGGTAAGGAGTAAAATCATTTTGGCGATGAAATTGAAACTAGTTTTTCCATCAAAACCGTCAAAGAATTAAATGATGTGGAAGTTCGTTTGTTAAATACAGATTTCGCAAAAGCTTTGGTTAGCTTTAATTTAATCAGTTATAATTATAAGGAATAGTAATTTTAAAACAATTTGATTTTTGAGGCAACTTATTTCCGACGCTACAAATCGCAACGAAATTCCGTGGAGGCTGCATACAAACATATAGCTTAAGACGATTTTTATATAAAATTTAATTTAAATGGCGTACATTGTACTGATTATATTTTGTCTTTTAGATGCTTGCGGTACGGATATTAATTTCCCATAGTTTTTTTTAATAAATTAAGAGTTTGTATTATAAAACCAAATAACAGATATTATAAAATTATATCAATTAAGAAAAAAAATATCATTAGTAGATTAAATGTTAATGTATATTTTTTTAAAATAAAATGTAATGATTAATAAGGATGTACGTTTACATATTATTTGAAATAAAAGATTAAAAACATTATTTTAATGGTTTAATAAATAGTAAGGAAGGGAAAAGAAATAAAAAAATCTGAATAAGGAGTTCTTAAGAAGGGTGAAAATGTACTGAACTTGATGTGCAGAAGAAGTACTTAAACGATGGCCTGAAAACATACGGAATTCTATGGGTAATTTCAATAGTAAAATGCACTATTCGTCCTATTTTAACCTATTTCTTTATTGCTTTTAAAAATGGAATAGATGCTTTGTATGCATTAGCATACTGCTGAATTTTTACCCGACGTCCTATATCATTTCACTGGAGCAATCAGGCTTCCGTTCAGGCATGAATCAACTGCATTTTCAGGCGTGCTAGGTTATCAGGGTTGTTGTTGCTTTTTGTGTATTTCGTTGACGAAATTTTGGAAAAATGAACGATTTTGTTTGGTCACCCTGTACGTTCTCAAGTGAGTCAGTGAGTGAGTGACATAGATGTTTTCTATATTATATAGAAAAAACAAAATTTTTATTGGCCACTCTGTGCGTTCTAGAGTGAGTCAGTGACATAGACGTTTATAATCAGGTCGATTCAATATAGATATTCTATTTTCAATATCTTCTATACTTGTGTATGAAAAATATTAAATGTCGAAATAGAAGGAAAAAATAGAAGAATTGCTATTCCATATTAAAAATAAACAATTTTTTGATTTTTTCGCGAGATAAAAATGAGACTTTTATAACAAGAAGAAATAGATTGAGTTCTGATTAAATTGATTAATTTAAAAATGAATTTTTTGTTTAATACGAAGTATTAAAGCTACCTAAGTAAATTTATTAATTATTTAATAAAAATTGATTAAATATTTTTTTTAGACAAAAACTAAAAATGAGACTGAAGGGTATACGAATAAACGAGGATCGCTTTCAGCTTCCTGATTTAATAAAAAGCAAGGAATTTAATAAAAAAATTAAAAGTTAAAAAGAAATTTTAAAACTTCTGCTGGATTGTCCCATTAGGTGAAATTCGCTTTTGGAACGGTTTATCCCCTACATTCTAAAACACTGTATCAAAGCTTACTATTGAAATGAATCTAACCTTTTATGAATAAAATATACCAGTTCTTGAAGAAATTCTAAGAGATACGCTACATTGCTTACATGCAAAGGGGAATATAAATTAATTTTTTGCTAGTTTCGAGAACTTGACACGCATTTGAGTCTCAAAAACTCGATAAATTTAAAAAGTATATGCTCTTAGAAGATAATTGGAAGTTGTCATTACATCGATCTCCATTATAGCCGTAAATCTTAAATGTGATTTCAAATTATTCAATGTGATAAGCCTTGTTTACAATTGGAGCAATTTCCGTTATAAATGAAATAGCTTTTTCTGTGGCAGGGAACTTAGTCACAAAATTAAGATCAAGGCTAGGATTGATACCATGGCGACATCAGAGGTGAAACAGCAGTTCATTTGATTGCAATTTAACAAATGTTGATTTGAAGATGAAAAAAAATAGTTAAAATTTTTAAAATCTGTTCATTCAATTTTTATATATCTGAGACACTAAAGATACAATGTCAAATACCTGAATGATGATCTGTTTGCTTACAAAAACTCCGTATGTTTTAAATGATAGTACAAAATAATTGTCTCCCCGAGGAAACTATGACTATTTAACTCGGGCTGAGTCTGGTAAGAAAACGCTGCGTATATTTTCGCGTTCTCAATCAAGCAGATTACAGAAGGTAAACAAATAATTAACTGACTCAGGCCTTATTCTTAATTCGCGCAATTTTTCTTATCAATTAATTGTTTTGGTCCATTGAAAAATAATAAATTAAAACGTACCATCACCAAAATTCAGACTTCACTTACCAAATCAGAAATTGCTAAATTCCACTTCAAGTTTTTTCATCTTTACATCCATAAAAAGCGTATCGTAAACAAAAAAATTTCTTAAAAAAATTGAATGCAAAAATTTTGGTTAAATTTGAAATACTTTTTTACTAAATAGTCATAATTATTATATCTTATATAAAAGAAAAAATTATCAGCTTTTTAATTAAATTAGTACTTGAAGCTAAAAATGGGTATTTCTCAAGATATTGAAGTTTCTTTAATACAAGGTGCTATATTGGAAGGTTCCTATTTAGACGTCTATAACTTGATAGGGGGCTTTAATATTCGAAGTATTACAAGTAACATCACATTCGTTTTGATCAAGGAATCCAACGATACCATTCGTGTGAACCACTTTCAGGACACCCTATGTACATTTTATAAAAAAAAAATTAAGTTTATTTACTTCAGAAAAATCGTCGGAACCATAAGTGGTGAAAAAAAATTTAATGTTCTTGACTTGGAATGGTCTCTCAAATTTTTAAAAAATAAATCAAAACATTTTGCTTGTTGTGATTAGCGATATGGCACTGCACGCCGAGGCGTCTGTGGTGGCCAAATTGACTTAATTCTTTTGTTATTTCAAAAAGTCATAGAAAGAATGAGTGCCGAGTGTGGAATTATAGTTTTCTACTTGGGGAGGTCTACAGATAGTTGAAAAAAAATTCTAAGACAGTTTGAATGTGGTAATATTGGCGATATGGCCCTACAAACAAGTTGAAGCGCTTTTGGAAGCGCCCAATTAACTAAATTGTTATATTAATTCAAAAGTGGAAATTAGTGCTTTCAACTGGAATGTAGTCTGAAATTTGTAAAAAGTATCAAACGAATTTGCTTGTTGTGATTGACGCCAAACTCAATCAATTGTTTTATTTATCAAAAAATCATCGGAACCATGAGTGCCGAGTCTGAATTTTAACGTCCTCTACTTGGAATGAAGTCTAGAATTAGCAAACATATTTTAAGACAATTTGCATGTTGTGATTGGCGTTATGGCCCTTCAAATGGAGGCATCTATGGCCAAATTGATTTAGTTTTCTTATTAATTCAAAAAATCTTCGGAAGCATGATTGCCTTGTATGGCATTTAGTGTTCCTTACTTGGAATGATGTCTAGGATTAGTTGAAAAAAATGCAGAATAGTTTGCTTGTTGTGATTGGTGATATGGCCCTACACGTGGAAGTGTATTTTGCAAAATTCTCTTCTATTTTATTAATTCAAAAAATCTTCGGAAAAATGAGTGGCGATCGTGGAATTTAGAGCTCCATACTTGGAATATTGGCTAGAATTTCTAAAATTTGTAAAAAATGTCAAGCCGCAATTTTGTTATTGACAATAAGACCATACATGTGAAAGCATCTTTAGCCAAATTTACTTAGTTCTTTTATTAATTCAAAAAATCTTTGGAACCATGAGCACCGAGTGTGGAATTTAGTGAACTCTTTTTTCTGATGATGTTAAATTTTAAGACAAGTAGCATGTTGTATTTGGCGGTATCAACCTAAATGTGGTAGCATCTTTGGGGGCAAAATAAACATCATCGGAACAATGAGTGTCGACTGTGGAATTTTGTGTTCTCTACTTTGGATGGTGTCCATAGTTAGAAGAAAAATGCTAAGAAATCTTGTATGGTGTAATTGGCAATATGGCTCTACAAGTGGAATCGCTTTTGTTGTCTAAAGCCAATTGTTTTATTAATTCAAAAAATCATCGGTACAATGAAGTTATCCTAAGTAGAGAACACTAAATTGCACACTCGGCAATTAACAATAGAATTAGGGGAACTTAGCCAAATACGCTTCCACCAGCGTACCATGACTCCCTCGTTCCTTAAATTACCAAGTTTTCTACGTTAACAAAATTTTTCACTTTCTGTTTCCAGACAAAACACAAAATGGAAAATGTTAAAAGCGCAAGAACCTTGGAAATATTGTATCATCCGACTAAAGATACATTTGAGTTCGATGCCTGAAAACTAATAACGTCACTGGGCAGAAGCAACTTCGGTATAGCAGAAATTGGCTTTAAAAAATTTTAAAACTCAAACAAACACTAGTAAAATTCTATATGAACAATAAATGCAACATCTTCAATTGAACGTAAAATTTTAAAAGCATTATTAAATGTAACTCAAGTATTTTCTTTGAACATTTTTTGTTTTAAACATTTTTTTTTTAAATATTCATTTTGAACACATTTTACATCTACCTATGATGAGATAAAAGCTTTTCAACAAAAAATAATAATATTTTTCGTGTTCACTCGGTATATTGTTATACTTTTGATTGAAATAATCATAAAATTTCAATTTTAACACGTTCGATAAAATTGATCGTGTTTTCCCTATCATATTTCTGAATGTATAATTTGTTTGTATGTATTTGTATTTAGATAGATTTTTTCTTTTAATTTTTTTTTGTTCCCGTTTTAATTTTTCCGCGATTTGGATTCACATACAAAGTTGTTTTTATCGGCGAACACGGCGAACTAACAAAAATATTTTAATGCTGCTATAACATTCGATAAAATGTTTGAAAGGTTTTTGTAAAAAAAAGCTCACATGCACACATATTACAGTGAACGAACGAAAATACGTGAATAAAATATTAATATTTTGTTTTAAGTATTTGTATACAGGGTATAGTTCTAAATTCAGTTAAAAAAAAGTTCTCAAATCGATTTGCGGAATGTAAAAGCGGCGTAATTTAATTACATTGCAGGTATTTGCACTTTATCTAGGTCCATCCAGGCTGTCTTTATATTGCCTTAAATTTGTTTAACTTGAAATATGTAAATGATTTCAAAATTACGTTTGCATAATATACCGAAAAATTTTTTTACTTTAACATTTAAATTTGTTGGAGTTAGAAGGAAAAATGAAAACATTTTTATGCTTGTTGTTGGCTTCGATATCGTGGATTCTACTATAAAATCTAAATATAAAACATTGATTTTTCGTATACTACGTATACCAAATGTAAAATGTATACACGAGTATATGTATATGAATATCAAACGAACCATGTCGGAAAAAGTAAATATTAAAAATTGAAAGTTTGCTCTATATACGGTATAAAAGCTTTGGACCCAATTCATATTTGGATTTCATGATTTCAAAATATTTGTATGCTTTAGACAAGTGAATTATTGCCTAATTATAAAATATGTACACGACCGCAATTAGGAAATTTATTGTTTCCGTTGAAAAAAAAAATTCCTGGTTTGCCGCAGTTTTGTAGCATCATTTATCATTTGGATTATAAAATTAGGTATGCATGTCTAAATATGTGGGTGACTAAAATTTATACCACTCCAAAAAAAAAATGTACATACTTTAATGATATGAAAATTGGTAAATCGTGTACTGTAAAAATTCAATTAACATAACATCCGGTGGAATGCTGTCAAAGTATCATCATCACCATATTGTATATATAATTGTACAGTTCTGTTTCTAAAGTTGATTTCAGGAAAATACAAAACTTTTTGAAAATAATTAGTACCAGAGAGAGGCAAACAAGAAAAGTAATTAAAACTTTCTTCTAAATAAATATACTTAAGTATATATTCATATTGTATATGTAAAAATTATAACATGCCAACGACTTTGTATAACGTGAAAATTTTTGAAAAATAATTTTGTTAACAGAACATGGCTAAAATAGTACAAAAAAAAATTCAAATAAACCCAACACCCCCGACTAAGTTCAAATACTATTTTGTTATGGAATTTATTCAAACGATTATTGTTATGTTACTCCGTCATTTTATATTACGTTCAACTTACTTGAGTGACTGTAATTTATATTCATGGTTGGTATTTTCATAATCGTTTGTTACATTGCATGTCTCGTCGCCATCCTCGTCCAGTTGATTAAAATTTTGTGTACTATGCTTGTTTTTCTCTTCGTTTTTATAGGGCATCGTAAAATTTCAGTACATATTATGATTGCGGTTTTAAAAGAATGTGTGTTACTTTAAATAAGATGACGATGCTGGCAACTGATGGTTGTGTTCTGCATAAAAGATTGAGCTAATAAAATGTTTCTTGTTTTCGAAAATTGTGAAATGTGCAAGAATTTTGTTTTACGATATTTTTCAAATTGCTGAATCATTTTAGGCTTATCTTATTAAGTTTAAGCCGAACCAATCCAAGCAATTAGTATCAACAGTTTCCTGGTCGAACTCAACTTATTTCGAGAAATTTGCGGAATGCGTTCTCAAGGTTTTCCAGTATAATGGTGATAACTCGAACTTCGGAGGTAATAAACATATTATAGCTAACAATAATAATTATTAATTATTATTACGACAATATTAATTATTTCCCGCAAGCTTACATAGCACTTTGTTGCACCGAATTCGTGCTGGTGTGCATTGACTACGTCAGCAAGAGGGTAGAAACCTATCCGATTCCGTTAGTCCGGACAGTAGCCGACACATTTGTGAACAAATGGTTTTGCAGATTCGGAGTACCGCGAGAATTACACTCGGGTCAGGGTATATTAACAGTTCAATAAATATCTCTATGAGCAAGAGTTTGTTCTTCGATAATCAAATGGTTGATGCAGCATAAGGAACTCGAAATACAACTAGCTAGATGGATCGAACGACTAAAAACTCACACTTTTAAGGCTCAACAGGTCATGCGCAGTCTGTGAAAGCAATGTGTATACAATACAGGAATAAAAGAACTGTTCCACAATTAAACTGTTCAATCCAATTTGAATCGGACGGTGGTTATGACATAAACATCGTTTCAAGGAAGACCAGCAGTCTGATGAGTCAATTGGATCGTGTTGGCATGAAGTTGCATCTCAAAACACCATGACTGTTAAAATTTATTGGGCTTAGATGAACTCGCTGAGAATAGATGACGGCCTACTAGCAAGAATCTGGGAAACGATTAACGGCGACAGTAATAAATTGTACTACCTGCTAATCGGATTCGGGACGTGCATCAAGAAACAAACGGTACAAGAGTTGGTGCCAGAAGAGAAATTATGCAAATACCAAATAAATTGAGCGATAAGCTCTAGAACCACGGGCTTTCAACCGAGGAAATTAATAACGAGTTATACTATCGAGGCTGAAGCGCGCTATGAAAGAAGATGCTGAAACAGGAGGGCAAAGACTGCAATAATCATCACCATTGCCAGCTTTGTGAAGAAGAAGTTAAAATAACGTTACAATAGCAACGGAGGGAACAGGTACAACAATAACATTACAACCGCCTACCACTGAACAACAGAGCCCATCCTTGGACATGAAAGATATAGTGCGAGCAGTCTCACTTCAACTAAAGGACATGGACACCAAATTAAGCATCAAATTAGACAAGCAAATTCGACGGTCAGCTTACGCTATTTGAAAACAAAATTAAGCAATGGAAGTTTGCATCGAATCACATATATTACAAAGCTATTCCAGATTTTCAGCAAAATAAAACGTTTTCAACCAATTGCTCCAAACTCAAGATAAATTTTAAATCCTCACATTCGACGGCGAAATCCTATTTGAAAATTTTAAAGTGTAGTTTCAAGCGGTAGTGCAGCACACTTGTTGGGACACAGGTGAGCAGCTCAACGGACTCATTTTGGCTCTTTACGGGAAAGCTGCATATGTTTTGCAAACCATACCCGTGACAAGGAGCAATGAGCGGGCCATAACTGAGTTGAAACTAAGATACGGGCAGTTACACATCAGAGAATTATGAATGATTTAACTCTAAAGAAAGGCATCGAGGGAGGTGTAACGGAATTAGCGTAGGATATGGCAGTGCACCTGCTGAGGGGTTGAACAGACTAATAGTGGACGCGTTTATTAGTGTTAAAGAATGACCTTCTAAAAATGCATTTAACAACCAATACTAAGAGCTGCTGGATTTCGAAGCTATTACGGAGATAATAAGATAAAAAGAGAGGAGTTAAGCATTTTTATCCGCAGATACGATAAAAGTGAGCCAAATTGTTGGCGTTATATCATCAAATATTTTTATTTGTTATTAAACAAACTGACTGTGAACTAGTGCGCATCTATGATAAAAATATTATCATAGATGCGCACTACTCTTTCGAAACAAAAATGTAGAACAAAACATAATATTGGATTAAGGATATTATGTTGCAACATTTTAAGAAGGGATAAGTCAAAATAATTTCGAATTACTTAGCAGTTTTCATTGGATATTATTTAACATTCCTAGAATATTGCCATCTGTATTTGGACCTCATAAAAAAATTGGCGGAAGAGTATTTTTTGTTTCTAATATATATTGACCGAGATAGTATAGAAACATTCCCAAAATAACGCGTATTTATTATTAAAAATTATTTTAAATTTGAAGTGAAAATTTCGTACAGATTATGGTACGGAAAATTGTCCGTCAATTGTGGCTTCCGAAAAATTGTTGCAAAATTTATGGAAACTGGTTCGATAAAACATGAAAAACCTCAAATCCACTATCCTATTGGTCGTTCAGAAATTATTGGCATTGCTTTAATTGCTAGTTGAGAGCCTAAAAGAGTCAATTCGTCATGTTTCACAGCCACATATTCCATCAACCATTTTATTTAAATTTTTTAACAAGACCTGCATTTGAAGTCATACAAGATTCAGATAAAACAAAAAACTTCCTTTCTTTGGATTTCGTCAATTCGCTAATTGGGCCAAATTTTTTTAATTAATTAAATATGTTAATTTTTTAACAAAGTGATATTTTGCGAATAAGCAAATTTTCAACCTGATGGATTTGTATTTCACAAACAAAATTTTCAAATCTGTGGTAAAGAAAATGTACGAAAAATAATGAGAAAATCAACCGATTCAAAGAAAATGATTGTCTGGTGTGGTTTATGGGCTGGTAAAGCAATGTCAGAAAGAAAGCTTGCCATACAGCAGCAGGAAGTCACTTACAAGTATTATTTACCAATACTATCCGGAACCTTTGTACTATCCGTTGAAATAAAAATTCAGATACTTAATCAAATAATTTGTGTGTTTTATTAAACATTTAAAAATGAATCTATCTAAAAATTTCACATAATTCCATCAATTTCGTATCCATAAACCAGAACGAATGAACAGTGCAAGTCAAAATGTAAAAAGTGAACAGTTAAAGTGAACAGTTAAAGTGAACAGTAAAAGTAAACTATATAGTGAGCAGTTAACTAGTAAATTAGTTAATTGCTAAAGAATTTAAAGGAGTTGGCAAATAAAGTTTTTAACTTGAATCGTTGAGTGTTTTATTTGAAAAATCAAGTACGAATCCGTATCGAACGTTCAATAGAAATTTTTGAGCACGACTCTTATAACTGTTTACAGTAAGTACATGAAAGAAAGAAATTTTAAAGCATGTCAGATTCATTCAAATTAACACTGTGGTTGAGTAGATTGATAAACTGCGGAATAAGAATTTCCAGTTACTTCAGCGAGAGATTCGACTTGCCGTTAACAGTTCTTTTCGAAGTTTAGTATCATTATGTATATCTTTCCAACAATTAGGAAGGATTATTTTTAGTTCAGATCTATACGCAAACAAAATCTTTCATCAATTGCAGAACTGTTCAGAATAATTAAGCTTATTGACACCATCGTATTGGGTTCGCAATGTATTTTCATTGCAAATTACTTGTAGTATATTCAAAAAGATTTTTTAAAGGGAAATTCCTACACAATATTAGAATCGTCATACGCCATATATGTTATTGAACATAGAAAAAGCAAATTTTAACAGCACTTATTATTTATTATCCTGCTTCTCACTTTTACTTTAAAACTTTCGCGTACCGAATCTTCCAAAAAATTCACTCATTTCATTACACTCCGTATTTATGTACCAAGCAGAATATTCCAGATCGTTTATGGGATATCGGTTCTGTTTCACACTAATTCCGCTTTAATCTGCAATACTATATAAAACAGTTATTATTTTTTTTTTTTAATAAATTTATTTATTTATTTATACAATATTACAACTGATTCAGAGATCATCTAGTAATTTATCTTTCTTAAATTAAGTTCTCGGATTAAGATGAGTAACCTATTGGTTACTCATTTTATAATACTTTCTTCTATAACAAAGTGCCCAGCTCCAGCGGTTTCTGCCTGTGGAGTCTCCTCACGCCGTTAGTGGTGTCCAACATACGACGGATATCTGCATTTTCGTGTAGAGATAAGCGCTGTACTTGTTTCCTTGCATGGTTCTTTATTTCATCGGTGACGTATTCCATCTTCAAGTCTCTATGGATGTTGTCATTCCTAATGTACCATGGGGCGTTCACAATCCCTCGTAGCACTTTATTTTAGAAGCATTGTATCATTTGTACATTGGTTTTCTTGGCACAACCCCAAATTCAAAACAGTTATGACACTACCTCTAATGCATACTACTTAAACCAGGATATCACTAATCTTACAAAAACAAAATCATTAATTTTATTAGTAAATATATCGCCGATGCAGAATTAATTGTCCATCAAACCAATAGGCGAGATACTCACATTACCCCGACAAAAAACCTGTTTGTCCTGAACAAGATCAACACTTTACCGCCTCTGTAGATTAGATCGCAAAGCAATTAAATTTTACCTTCGTGTTTGCCTCATGACGCCACCCAACCTTGCAGCTACTATCCATGGTCCACTAAATCACAGTATCATCCATAACGATAAACCACTTCATCATCGCTAAGCGTCTTTTCCATACTTGGTATCACCTGCTCACACCCCTTCATTCATATGGTCAGTCTTACCAACAGCTGGCGTTGGCTGACCATCGCCAACACCTTTTTCGACTAGCATTTCTTCGGTGATCTTTGGCCCTAATTCTTTTGAATTTTCAATCGTTAATCATCGTTTGTAATGAGCCTCAATGTCCTAACAATCACAATTGGTAGACAATCTGCAATATGGACTCGGGCTAGCAAATGTCTCTTCCAGAAACACTTCAATATTCTATCCAATGAAACTTTATCCGACCCAAAGATAACCACTCCAATAATCCCATGTATTGATGGAAAACATTTCCCGTATAATCATAGTTGCCACAACTGTTGATTTCTGTTGGTTAACTTGATGGTGAGATTCTCATTTTGTTTATATTCTGGGTTGTAATCAATAAACAGTTGAATTTAGTGCACATGAAGTGGAATGAATTGAATCGTATTTACGATAAATATTGCCAATTCTGTCTAATCTAGCACAAAAAAAAATTATTACACAACTTAATAAGAACCTGCTATTTCAAAAAGTCTTATGGAATACTAATTGGCCCAAAATCTAGCGTCCGGTGATATAAATTAATAATGGTAGTAAAATCGACATTTGTATTGCATATCTGAAGCCGTCATCATCTGAAATAAATGTTACAAAAATAATTGGTTAGTTTGCTACCTACAAAGCTTATCCAGTAGCACCCGACTCAATATCTGGTGCTGGTATGGTGTAAAAAATTATTAAATTATGCTTAATTGACATTTTTATTATACATATCTGAAGCGTCGTATGAAGCCAGTTCCATCTAATCTGAAACAAATATATTTTTTTTACACCTGGATAAGGTAGACCTGCTCTAAGACCCGTTGATTGATATTTGGCCCAACGTTTGGTGGTATTCAACAACGTTAATAAATTTATGATGATGGTAAAATCGATTTTATTTTGTTGCAACTGAAGACAAGATCGTTTTAATCCATTCCATCAAATCTGACATATAAAGAATTTATTACCCACGAAAGCGCATGAAGTAATATTTCTACCATTATCTGGGTATGGTCTGGTGTAATAATATTTTTCATTACGCTCGAATTAGGGGTAATATGAGACAACAATAATTTACTAAACATCCGGATAAAAATAACCAACCTTCTATAATCGTACTGCAGCAGTATTTGGCCAAATAGTGGCGGTCTGGTGTAATAAAGTTTGAAAAATTTAACTTTAATATTACATATCTAATGCGAATATCGTTTGAAGCCAATTTCATCCAATAAGACAAAAAGTTATCATTATGTAAGTGTTGCCTGATTACTTTTTATTAATTTCGAGGATAGAATTCGGGGATATAAAAGAACATACGTATTGCAGAAATTGATGTATATCCACTATATCGCCGCCGATCCACAGAAAATGGTAGCTATTCCTTTGTAGTAAACTCAAACAATAATCCGAGCGGTATTAAAATAGATTACAGACATATAAATGTAGAATTTTGAAGCTTTGTTAAATCTATTAAATACATAAGTAAATATGTGCACGAAGGAAACGACATGGCCATTTTTGCTGTCCAAAATGTTAATGAAAATGACGAAGTTGCGCGTTACCAAATAGGCATAGGTATATAAGCAGTAATGAGGCTGTCTGGCAAATCGTATCCTTGCCTATTTACAAAAAAAATCCAGCTATCACTCATTTAGCCATTCATCTTGAAAATGGGGAACGTATTTACTTCACAGAAGAAAATGTAGGTAGTCGAGCTGAAGCAGCACCATTTTCCATGGAATACTTCTAAAAAAAAACTTGGGAACCCCGTAAGAGAGGTAAACCCCTCACCGAATATCCACATATTTTTTCTATGAATACATTAGGCAGGCTATACATACTGTGCATCCAAGGCAACATCATTTGAATGTTTAAAAACAGTATTGACAACATGATTTCCAAATCTAAATAACCCAAACGAATTATGGGAGAAATTTAAAGACACCAACCATGAGTGAGGATATTTTACATGCACAACGTAGAATTCATGGAAATGTATTTTTAGATTATACACCAGTGATGCATAATGAAGCATTAAGAAAATTAAAAGACTTATGCTTGATTATTTCAAATGAATCACTCATTACATTGGGGTTACCATCACCCAATCGTCGACAAGTGATTTATTTTGTAATTTACAACGAGAACAATCATATACATTATTTTGATGATTTCAATGGGTACATTCAAATACATGAACTACAATTATTGGCAAAACAAAAATTAATTTTTGGCTCGGTAACGCTTGCAGTCACTGCAAAAATTGGCGGATTTTTCTTTTTGGGTGCTCCAGGTGGCACTGGCAAAACATTTTTGATTTCTCTCATCTTGGCTAAAATGCGTTCTCAAGGTGCCTAAAAGATACCAAATTATAATCAGGGATGAATGTAACTACAATGGAAAATAAAAATTAATTAGAAGCTTTAAATCGTATGTTGAAAGATTTGAAAGGCAACAACAGACTTTTAGGCGGTACTCTCATTTTGTTTACAGGATATTTTTGACAAACACTTGCGGTTGTTCCACGTTCTATCTATGCACAGATGAAATAAGTTCCTGTTTCAAAGCTTTATCACTGTGAATCAGTGTTCACAAATTGAACTTAACAACAAATATGCATGTCCATATAAGTACCAGATAATTTTTGCATGATCGTGCCATCTAGAGACGCATTAATTCAAAATATGTTTTCAAACATTTCAGTTAATATCAACAATCGTCGATGGCCGAGTGAAAGGACAATTTAAGCAGCAACAAATATTGCCACCATAAATATCTACAGTCAAAAATTGTTGGAATCTTCGACACTTTCATTCAAATCAATGTGCATATCCATACTCTGGTAACTTCTAACTTCCATACTTTGGTAACTTTTAAAATTTCTATGTGTAAAATGCTACGAAAAAAAAATCATTTTTAATAATCATTTAATTTTATTTATCATCCATTTTTTAATCATTTTATTAATCATTTAATTAAATTTTATTTTATTTTTTTATTCTTCGAATTCAAAATCAAACTAAAAAAAATTCAAAAAAAAAGACCATGAGAATTTTTTTACTTCATTTTATTTGTATGTGTGTTGAAATTTTTGAATCTACAAAAGTTTTAGTTTAAAGGAGAATCCACGACTAAACCGGTTTCGTTGGTAAAGGGGGAAAAAACGAAGAAGTTACTGAATTCAAGTTACTCTAGTATGGATATGGCGAATTGATACTATGGTAAGAAGATATAAAAATCTTCTGTATCTTTAAATTCACTTGATTTGCCAAGTCTTCCATCACATAATTTAATTTTGAATCCCCAATCATTTTACTACGAAACCTGAATGTACCAAAGTCATGTACCGCAGAGGTGTGCGGTTGGTTATCAAGAACATATTGGGTAATATTAATGAATGACCATATATGGCAAGTTTAAAGGAGAGCATGTTTTATGTTCAATAATCCCGATTATTCCCACAGATTCTTCAGTTGCATTTAAACGCTTACAATTCTCAATTCGTCTGACATATCAAATAACAATCAACAAACGTCAAGGCCAGTCGAAGCAAGTCTGCAGCTTGGATTTGGAAAATTCATGTATCACTTATGGTCAATTATATGTAGCCTGCTCCAGAATTGGTAAGCCCAACGGTTTGTTTGTATACACAGCATTGTTTTGTCCACACACCTATGCTGTGTCATTGAGGCAGGCTGACTCGTATTTAGTCAGAGCTGGGTTATAAGCACTCTTGATATGGTCTTAACAAAATGTGCCCTTAGTGATTAAGAAATACTTGACTTAAAAATGGAGTTATATTTGGGAAGTATACTTTGAATAATCAGAAGCTGTCTTAAGTAGCCATTTTTTGATTTCTAATAGGTTTTAAAACCGGTACGAAACTTTGGTTTTAAAACCAACAAGTTTTTGAAATGGTTTCAGACACGTGTCTTAAATGTAACGAAGCCCTGGCTTTGGTTTTTGATACCTTTGATATTTTATTTCTACTAATGTCGGACCAGTTTTAAATAGTTTTAAAAAAACCAGATTTTCAGAAAAGATTTTAAAGGAGCTAAAAAATTTGTATTAAAACTACTATTAAATTTTTTTGAAGCATTGACAAATCTATTGGTACTTGGTTTGAAAAATACCGTAACAAACACCCGAAAAAATCTGTTTTGACGCGGCTTGTAAAAAACTGGAAAGCCGATAAAAATGGATTTATTTCAGTTTCAATAACAAACTGTCTTAAAATTATCTATAAAGCTCTTATAAAATAGCATATTTTTTTTTAGCCAGGCTGGTTTTCTACTTCCAGGTGAGTTTTACCAAGTGACCTTACAAATCTTATTATAAGATTTGTCATTCTTCATGTTTTTCAGACGGTATTGTCCGACCCAAAACATATCAATATATCCTTTGTGCTTATAAACAAAATAAATACATAATGACTTAGCGAATTATTTTAGAAGTTGGTAAACCATTATTAATTCGAGTGGTGAAAATACCTAAATGGAAGAAAATTGTTAGAAATAGTATAACGGTATTTTAATCAATTTTAAAAGTTTGTTTGTTTCTTTTAATATTTTGTAAAAGATTGGTTTTTTTATATAACAAAGCCATAAAAAATCAAATAAATATTATGACTTTCGCACTAGATTTTTGGCTTGTGTGCTCTCCAAAAAATTTAAAAATTAAACATAATTATGTTCGTGTCATATCACCATTAATATTCTGTGCGTCAAATACTGCTCTCGGTTCGCAAGAAAATGTTCATCAGATTCAATATTATCAAAAACAATATTACAAACCATATTACGTGAAATAAAGCATATAAAACCGTATAAGTAGCGTGTAGCAGAAAAAGTGTAAACATTTTAAAATTCAAAAAATTTCCCATTTTATTCCACTTATAAATTTTATGTTACTGCTTCTGAATTTAGCACATCAAGGAACACCAAAACATTTTAACCCAAATACTCGTATTTCTTCTAATTTAATATATGAATAACAAAACTGTGATTTGTAGGTTGTATATGTTGGAGACGTGATAAGAATTTTACAATTATTTTCAAAAATAAAACCGAGATTAACATAGAAATAGTTTTTCCAAGTTTACAGTGTTGGTACAGTTTGAAGGAAACTCTTTAGTAGGAATATAGAGAACAGCACGTTCATAAAAATTATTTGTAAATTTTTACAACATTGCGCACTATACCATAATTAACATTATTCCCGTTTACTGTACATTAAAAAATTATGTTTATAGATTAAATAATTTTTTGGTATGCTATATACGTAACGTATTGTATAAATTAAACGATAACTTTTAATTTGAATTTACACGCACTTATCAAAAATTTATGAGTTCTTATATTATTCGTATACTGACTATAAAAAACTTCATGTAATTTTTGTGTACGTAAGTATAATGTATGTGAAAACTGAAAATGCTGATATCAAGCAAATACACATATAAAATATATAAAATTACAAAGCACACGAATTTACGTGATTCATACAATAAAATTTTTACGAATTTCTCCTTGAAATTACATTCTTTCAACAAAACTACTGTGGTTTTAAGATTAGGAACAATTTTAATGAAAAGTGAAACGAAAATTATTATGTCGTGTTGAATCAAACAAAACCAAATAGCATACACGTGCTTTTCGTTGCTTCTGTACAAATAAACTATATAGGAAAATCAATATTTTGTTTCCCTCACTATATTGAATGAGGCCTAGCGTTATAACGAGTTTTCCACCCTAAGTCCATTAATCTTACATTTTTATAAGTAGGTAACGTAAAGTGTATACACGAGTTAGTCACTACCAAATTTTATTGTCATTATTTTGTACAAATTGAAAAAATAACTGAACCTATATAATAAAACCTCAACAATAATTTCCTGCAGATAATACAGACAAAATTATTTTTCATTCATTAAATCGATTTCCATTAATAAAAAATGAACTAATTTTTAATATAAATAAATTCGACTGTGGAAAATCGATGTCGGGAAATAATTTTTGTATTTTCCTCATTTAACGGTTATAAATTCAATTTGATTTTATTTATTTTATAATCATGACTTTTAATAATTTGTTTTTTTTTTTGTTTATTAAGAAAACTCTTGTGAAAATGAAAAATGATTTCTATTCTCAAAAATTAAAATACAAAATATGTTAGTGAGTTAAATTAGTAATTATTTGATTAAATATCGTATTTTAAAATAAAATTTGTTTATATTTTTGGTATATAATTTAATTGTGAAAATCATTTCCATAAAATTTTAATTTTTGTTTATGTGCGATATATTCTTGCAAGTGCAAGTGTTGTGCAGAATATTTTCCATTTATTCAATTTAACATAATAAACCGTGTGGTAGGTAGTTATACTGAAATTAAATCAAGGAAAATGTTGTTATGAAAACTGTGAATATGTGCAAAAATATTATTAATATGTTTGCAATTACAGGTCGAAATGGCAAAAAACAACTTGTTTTAAATGACATGAACAATTAGGAATATTGCACCAGTTAAAAGAGAAATGTTAAATAACTGTAGGAAAAGATGAAAGGTTGAATATAGTAGAATCATTTAATACAAAACGAGCAGGCTATTTCATCGGACACTACCTTATAAACCTCGAAAATAAACCTTCATTTTAAGAAAAATTTCGGAGAGGTAAGGGTTAGGCCAGTGAACAAAAGAGAAAGATTAATAATTGAAGCTTTCGAAAATATTAAAAAAATTGGTACAGTTTAAGAAAAAATTAAGACAAACCAACCCTCCACTCTCACTTTGCAATATTTTGAGTACGGAAATTTGTTCATAAACACAAAATTCCACAATAATTGCTGAGTAGCGACATTTTACAAAATACGAATAAATCTATACCAAATTAAATAAATATTTTACATAAACTTTTACGTTGTAAATGTTATAAATAAATATTTCTGACGTCCCTAAAGCTAGCAGAACCTATAAGGCAGAACATTACAAGATAGGGGTTAATTTAATGCGCTATTAAACATTTTTGGGATAGATCCCTTCCAACTTAAACGATAGGTTGTGCTAGCTTAAAAAAAATTTAGCAGAACCCATATCAAAAATGATTTAAAACAATTGTAAATTTAAAGATTATCTGTTAGGCTAATTAAACGTCCAATTAAATTATTTTATTCTGCTCTTACTACAAAAAGCTTTAGGCTTTATCACTTCAAAGCTAGAAGAACTCAAATCAAAAATTGGATTAAAAACGATATAAGGACGCAAACCAAGGTCCAATAATATACAAATAATTTAAGGCTCTTTGTGGCTTATGTAAATTATACGGCGACAAAAATTTAAGCTTCGTTAGTTCTAAGTCAGACTTATTTTTTTTTTATTAACAACCAACCAATTTGTTAAAAATTAATTAACTGCACATTTAACAACTAACATTACAATTGGCATTCACAATGTGGTGAATAAAAAAATTGTTGGTAAAAAAATTACAATCGCAATTGTCAAAACATAACCTTAAAATAAAATTACACATCGAAAAAGAAACACGGATTTTTTTCAAATTCTTAGAACGGGAATAATTGATCCAACAGTCGACAAAGACTGTTTAAAATAAAAATAGGATATATTGGCTGTGAAATTAGATTGTTGTGGTTCTGGTTACCAGTTGGCCCCAAAAGCTTGGGATAAAGTAAGTAAATCAATTTTTTTAATTATATGATATTGAACAACAAAAATATATGAGCGTGACAATTTGTTTTAGCGATTTCAAAACTGGAAATGTACAACACGCGCCAAATATCGTGAGCACAAGGTGAATATCGAATAAACTGGAAATAGTCCTCCGCCTATAAGAATCCTTTAACGGAAATTGAAATGCGAGCATTAGATATATGAAGAAAATTTTATTTATATTAGTGATGATGTAGATTTGATTATAGAACCAAATGAAGCGGATACCGTTGAGTTTACTTCTAACAACACAAATCAATCACACAGTGTTTGTGATCCAGAACCTGCTGGTGATAGCCGTACAAGTGAAACAAAAACTAGCGACAAACGAGCAAGACACCTGAATGTAAAATTTTTAAAAGCCAATAAAAGGAACAAAAAGTAGGATGTGGATTTACCGTAAAACCGTGATAATTAAAATTTAACTTTTTAGATGATTTTATAGGCGCTTATTGCAAAAAAATACATTCCCTAATTTCGGCAGTTTATAATTTTAACCAAATTATTCAACAATTGATAGATTAATTATTTTGACTGATAACCACAATAATTGAATTGAATTATTTTGTGAGATTATTTTTATTCTTACTCGTATTTAAAACCAGAACTAGATACATTATTATTTCAGTATAGAGGTTAAAGGCAGAACCGGCATTCAGGAATTTCGCGTTTTTTCTACATAAATCAAAATACTTGAAATTTCTTACTCATAGGCCGATATTTCGAAATTCATTTCCTGGCTGTAGCATGTGCAAATACAGGTAACCCTCTAAAAACACGGTATTCGAAAAAGACGGTTTCGAATAACACGGATACCAATTTCCTCAAATTCAAACAACACGATTTTCGTTATTCTATTTTATTTTGTTTTTTGTATACAAAAGCAAAAAATAAAAAATAGAACGTTACGTTTTTTTTATTTTCTTTTTCGTAGTTTCGAACAACACGGTTTTAAAGAACATGGAACGAATAAATCGTGTTCTTGGAGGGATTCCTGTATTTGAAATATTTAAAAATTTTATTTCATCAATAAACGTATAAAATAATATATCTAGTATTTATATTATTTAACCAAAACGATCACAAATATAATTAGCTCGAACAATAGATCAAAGGTGTGATAGATTTACATGTTCCTCACCGTCATTTGCAGTACTTGGTATAAGACCCAATTCCTCTTGGCCTTCTGGTAAATACAGCTCTTTATCATTATCCGATTCAAGCCTGTAATGCAGAACTCTGTGGCTCATGACATATGTATTTTGGTTTTTATTTACTCCAATCGTACGTTCGATAATGTTTCGTGTTCCTATCAATTCTTGGTTATACCAAAATTGTGTCGATTCTTCAGGAGTTTCACATAAAGGCGTAAACAACCACGGTTCACACGGACAACCTGAATCACTATAATGTAGGTCAAACCGGCGCCTTATTTTTTATTTTTTTTTTTATTTTTATTCATTCCAAAACTAGACAGCGAACAGACATACATCCAATAACACGCTGTCGATAAATTACAATTATAAGTACATACAAAAAAACGAAAGTAACAAAAAATAATAATAATAACAATAACAATATTTAATAATAATAATGATGAACAAAAGTAGTCAAAGAAATCACTAATTTAAGTAAATTACAATCATTGTGATCTAATATAGTATTGAAATACAAAATTAAAGGTGGACTAGCAATTAATACAATATCAGACCATCAATAAATTCAGAAACTTAACTAATTCAATGCTCTTACGATTGTTGATCTGAACTGCTCCGGAGAAAATACAAAGAGATCATGTATATTAAAAAATTCATTATGCGAACGTTGTAACCTAGTTAATGGATTTGAAAACCCAAGATTGGTCCTAGAAAAAGATGGCAGGAACAACATAGAGTTTCTAATACCGACCACAGGAGCATAAAAATTAATATTACGCAATGACGATGTCTCACATAGGCTGTTAACTATCTTATAAAGAAACAACTCATCAAGAATGAGCCTTCTGTTTTCAAGCGATTGAAGTTTGAATATTTTAATTCTAGTACAGTAGCTAATACGGCTACTGAAAGGAATACATTTATACGTAAGAAAATTTGTAAATTTACGTTGGACCTGTTCAATTTGAGTTTTATAAACTTCATAGTTAGGATTCCATATTTGGCTACAATATTCTAAACAGCTGCGAACTATACTTTGATAAAGAACAATGAAAACAGATGCATCACGAAATTCTTTACCACGACGAAAAATAAATCCAAGAAGTTTATGAGCTTTAGCACACACTGCAGTTATTTGAAAATCAAATCTAAGTTTAGAATCAAATATGACACCTAGGTCAGTTATCTGAGAAACTTTATCCAACAGGATACCATCAATATTGTAGGGAAATTGTATTGAATTACCTTTCCGCGTATATGAGATCACCACACATTTTCTAATATTAAGTTTTAATTTATTTAAACTTGACCATACTTGAAGTTTGTTTAAATTTAATTGAAGGTCTAAGCAATCATTATAATTAGCAATCGATGTAAAGATTTTTAGATCATCTGCATACAATAAGTATTGACATGATAAAATGGGTGGAATATCATTGATGAAAATTAAAAACAAAAGAGGACCAAGCGTGGACCCCTGCGGCACCCCAGATTTAGCCATAATGCTCTTTGATAGGAAACCGTTAAATTTAACTTGTTGTATACGCTCTGAAAGGTAAGATCTTAAAAAATTCAAAAATCTGTCAGATAGACCAATGATAGCACATTTCCTGAGTAAAATTTTATGTGAGACTGTATCGAATGCCTTTTCAATGTCAGTGTAAACACAATCCACTTGACCACCAAGATCGACTTTATTAAAAACATAATTGGTGAAATCAAATAGGTTTGTTGTGGTCGACCTTTTAGGAAAAAATCCATGTTGCGAATTATTAATTAGATGCCTAACATCATTGAAAACAAGCTCGTGCACAAGTTTCTCAAAAATTTTACTAAAAATATTTAAAATTGAAATGGGTCTATAATTCATTATATCACTTGCATCATGTTTTTTATGGACCGGTACTAAATACGCTCTTTTCCACACAGCAGGGAAAACACCAGAGTTTAATGATAAGTTAAACAAAATTGTTAGGGGTTTGGCTAACTGAACTTTGAGTTGAGAAATAAAATAACTGGATATGTTGTCAGGACCCGCACCCTTATTAATATCAAGAGTAGAAATGAGTTTCAAAACTTTATCCTCAGTAATTAATTCATCAAAATAATTATAATCACGTTCGATGTAATTAGTCAGGTTGCCATTAACACTACAATTATCATCATTAGATATATATACTGACTCGAAGTGATCAGCAAATAAGTTGCTTATAACATCAGATTGAGTTCCAATAACATTATTTAGTTTCATACACGAAGGGTATCCGGATTTAGCTGTGAGCGTCTTTGAATAATTCCAAAATAGCTTAGGATTTTTCTTTAAGTGAGTTTCAACATACTTTACATATTTAGAGAAGCAATTATGGATCTCATATTTTACTTGTTTACGCAAATTGGAGAATATCATATACTCATTAGGATCCTTAAATTTACGGTGTCGCTTATGATGTTTATTTTTTAAAGTAATGAGTTTAACAAGTCGAGCAGAGTACCATCTAGGAAATCCTGAACGCACCTTGGTTCGGTTAGAAGAAATTGCAAGACTACTCAAAATTTCATAAAATTTATCAACGGCTTGGTCAATATTACAATTCATAAAGATATGATTCCAATTGAGTGACTCGAGCCTTCTTTGAGCTACTGCGTAGTTAATTAACTTGAAATTAGGTGTATTAGGCTCAAGATAAGGTAGAAATTTAAGAATAAAATTTTCAACTGTAATGATAAATGGCGGATGATGACTATCTATTTTAGACAACGGAGAATTACTAGGAATAACAGTAATTGTAGTACAATTGGGGTTTACAAACACAAGGTCAAGGATTCTGCCATTAAAATTTTTTACATGGTTGAATTGTTTTAAATCAGTGAGTAATAAGGTTTCCAAAAGATAATTAGCAGATCGACCATAACCAGTCATTGGTAAAACGTCCCTGAAGTCAGGGCTCCAAGGTATCATTGGTAGATTGAAATCACCTATAACTAAGAACTCCGACTCAGGTGATGAAACAAGAATCAAGATATTCATAATCCTTAGAATGCGATAATCATTATTAATCTTCTGAGTATTAATATTAATAGCCTTGGCGCTATAAACCAATCCCACGTCATCAGCAAAGCCCACTGAATGGCCTTCTAATTTCAATTGGAAAATTGAATTATGATAAATCAAAAATAAGATTGTCTCTAAAACTCAGCACTTGACTTTTCTAAAATTGCGAATATACAGCTCGCAATTTTGACTCCTTGTTGTCTGTCTGAAAGATAAAAACGAAACAAGTTATTCGCAATGCCGCGAATTCCAGCATTATCTAACGTTAGTAATAAAAAGTCATGATCCACAGTGCCAAATACTTTTAATGTCTTTAAAATTTACTACAGCAGATTGATCATTATTCAGCGACAATACAATACGGTTTACAAACTCTAGCAACGCATCCTCAGTAGTTTCACCCTGTCTGAAACAAAATTGACTAGTTGAAAAAAATTTCATTTTGATTTTTGATAATTTTCTCCAAAAAATTAGAGAAAACTGATCCTCAATTACGCGAACAAAATAAATATTGAATTCGTTTGCAATTTTTAGTTTTTCTTCCAGAATTTCATTATTCTCGGTCATTATGGATACAATAGGGACTTTTTCTCTATTACCGTTTAAAAATTCGTTTACAAGACGCCATTGAGTTTTATGGCTTTTTCACAGTTGTTAAAACGTCCGTAATAATAAAGTTCCTTTTCTATCGAAGTAGCAGAATTTATTTTTTTCTTTAAGATCTTTATCCTATTAATTAACTTAATGTTTCTGGGATGCTTCCGTATGGACTTTAAGAGTTTATTTTTCAAATCAATCATTTTAGATAAAGAAAAAGAAATCTATGAACGGATTTTTTAGTTTAACTCGAGATGGCTGAACTATAGTGCATTCGGCAATATGAGCTGAAAAGGTATCAAAAAACTTAGAGAATACCTTTTCGAGAAATTTAGTGAACACGTGAATCCAATTGTCTGGACTCAAAACCTTTTTTAGCTTGGAAAGTTCAACCCTCCGTTTAGAAAAAGATTAATCGAACCAATTCAATCGCTTAAAGTTTTCCTTTGTGATTTCAAAAGCAGACATACGATGGTCAGATAATTTATAATCTAAAATTTCCGCATGCGCAATTAGTTTCGAAGTATTATTTAATCTAAAAACAATGTGGGCAATAGTACTCCAACAAGTTTTAGTAACTTTAGTAAAATCTTTAATTAGACATCTTTAAGAAGACATCATTTGAAGATATTTATTGACATTTTGATTCAAAGATACTGAATCCGAAATATCAATATTTTAGATCACCAATGATAATTAAATTTTTGGTTTTAATACGACTTAAATAAACTGTGAATTCTTCAATAAATTCTAGCACTGAACTAGAATGAAGACGATAAACTCCAACGACGCAAAGACTCTCAGAAATCGATTGCAAATTTAATCCTTTATACATCAGCAGTTTTTAACGTTTTTCTAACAGAATTGAAACTTAAACCTAACCTCACTTATGCTAGAATACCTCTGGCTGAGTAACTATTGTTACAGCCGTCAACCAAGTTAAAATTAGGAACGCCATAACTAGAAGTTTCATCACTACCGACCCAAACCTCTGAGAAAAGCATAATATCAGGCAAGGTGGTATAGGAACTGAGATGTGCAAAAACTGAATCACAATTTTTTCGTAAACTTCAAGAATTTTGGTGAATTATACACAAGAAGCTTTCATCTTTGGAAGTAGAGCAAATATTCATTGATGAGAGATTTAGCAGATGAGTATGACCATCACACATAAGCATCTTAAAAGAAAAAAAGTTAAGCAAAAATAAAATGTATAATTTGTGAAGGTCTTTCCTGTCTCTGATTTCCAGTCCATCACTCTCATCAGTTTTCCTTATGAATATCTTCGCATTCCGTACACAAAGATGTTTATAATTCTTTTCCTGTTGTGCGGTTTTAGCTAAAAAAATGTAATTCACGCAATTTGAGCGTTGTAAAATTGAAAACCACAGTCCAACGCCTTTTTTATTTTTAAATTTTCTTTGCATCACTTCAACTTTGGTGTTGTGGCGACAAAATATTATACAGATTTTTCCACTTTCTGAGAATTTCTATATGTTCTAGACGATATGAGTGATTTATGTCTGTGGGATGAATTTGCAGTAAAGTTGTATATACCAATCAACGCGACAGTTTAACAACTTAACAATCGTTAATAGAATAGGACCAGTTTAAGGTAATTTAATTTAATGTGCGATGGCCTGATAAAATTCACCACTTGAAAATGTTGAACTCCACTCGTCTTTTTACCGAGCTGTAGATCATTTAATTTAAAGTTAGCAGCACCCAAACAGATTTATATAATTATATAATTTATATCAATTTCTTATCTTTAATGATGCATGCCACTATTTTATCCTGTGTCACCTGGACGGTGCTTTAACGCGCTTTGTATACGGGACACTGTCCTGGAAACACAACAGTACCCAAAGATGTTTATAATTCTTTTCCTGTTGTGCGGTTTTAGCTAAAAAATGTAATTCACGCAATTTGAGCGTTGTAAAATTGAAAACCACAGTCCAACGCATTTTTTATTTTTAAATTTTCTTTGCATCACTTCAACTTTGGTGTTGTGGCGACAAAATATTATACAGATTTTTCCACTTTCTGAGAATTTCTATATGTTCTAGACGATATGAGTGATTTATGTCTGTGGGATGAATTTGCAGTAAAGTTGTATATACCAATCAACGCGACAGTTTAACAACTTAACAATCGTTAATAGAATAGGACCAGTTTAAGGTAATTTAATTTAATGTGCGATGGCCTGATAAAATTCACCATTCGAAAATTTTGAACTCCACTCGTTTTTTTACCGAGCTGTAGGTAATTTAAAGTTAGCAGCACTCAAACCAAAAATCAAATCATAACGAAATTAGAATATGAAATTTGGTCAAGAGCAAGTGGAGCCGAAATTTTGTAATTGTGTAATGGATTAGGGCATACATAATGAGCCTGAAATAATTTCGGTTTTGCTCCTATTATACGATTTGAGTTCCGCTTTAAATTAAAAGATTTGAAATTAGGTCAAGAACGAGTGGAGTTCAAAATGTTTTAAAGGGCTATTTGATTAGGCCATAATGAGCCTAAAATTATTTATAAATCAATAAATTTAGTTTTGCGTTATAGTTTCGGTTTGTTCGATTTTCAATTTGAGTTCTGAATTTTTGATAGCTTAACTAAAATAAACTGAAGTTTGATCAAACAAGAGTGATGACCCAAATTTTTACCTGCGAATTTAAATAAACCATGGTAAGCCAAAAACTATTGGTATGTTAATGTATCTGGGCTTAAGTCTGATCAAGAACGAGTGGTGTTCAAAATTTGTTAATGGGGATGATTATTATATTTGATATATCGAGAGCCATGATGGGCCTTACATTATTTGTATGTCTATAGATTTGGTTTTTCGCTATAAATTCTGTCAGGCCGATGTTTGATTTGGATTTTGCTAGCTTCAAGTTAAATGACCTACAGCTGGGTCAAAAACGAGTATGGTGTCCAAAATTTTCGAATGGTGGATTTGATCAGGCCATCTGAGCCTAAAATTTGTTAGGTTTTTTTTAGCTTTAAATTAAATGACCTTAAACTGACTATGTCTGACTAAGAAGCTTAATTTTTTTTTGGTGGAGAATTTAAAAAAGCCGTAATGAGTCTAAACTATTTGTATAATAATGGACCTTGAATTGCGATTTTATTTTGATTTTGATCCAATTTTTAATTTAAGTTCTGCTAGCTTTAAAGTGATAAAGTCTAATGATTTTTCTAGAACGGATAGAATAAACTATTTTTTAATAAGACGTTTTGGAAGGTTAAAGTGACCCCCAAATTCAAGAATGATCTTTACATTTTGAAAGTTGATCCAATCGTTCTTGGACAATATCTTGGAGACGCATGTTGTACAATATTAGTGGGGTAGATGTTCCACTCGACGTGAAAGATATTGTCAGTCTCGGTCCTAAATTTGATCATCCCTATATTTAGAATAATTAAATATATTATCTCTTTCAAAAAATCTTGTCCAGTCTTAATCGGCAACTGCAATTTGATTTCAAGTTTGCAACGCTGTAGATCATTTTACATTCAAATATAGTACTCTAATGTGTTAAGAATAATTTTTAAACACAGTTATCTAAATTTTATTATTTTGAACGCAGTTAAAGATAATACATCACCAGTTATCTTTGTCAAGAGCAGAATATGCGGATAAAATTTATTAATTGATCTAAGATCAGAATGCATATAAGATCTTTTGGAGGTCTATTTACTCCAACATCCACACTGCAAATTCATAATAATAGAGAATAAAAATTTAAGGAAGAATTCTAACATTTTATGGTCTCCCGCGCAGTGTATAGAGATGTTACGATATTTAAGGAACTGTTATTTTATCACTGTTCTTAGAAAATAACAGGAACAACCTGTTACTAAATAACGAAATTAACAGATCCTTTTTTTTCACATACTCGCTTATCGAAAATAACTATTTTCCTATTTTCGTTTGTATTCTCAAGAATAACAAATTCTGCTACTCTTTTTATCTATACTTTCAAAGGGGCTCTGTTTATGGTATTTGGGCTAAGGTACCATGTAGGTATGATTCGAAGAGAGCGACATTGTTATGAATTTGTGATGTATTATTTAGTAGATATTTATATAAAACAAAAAGCGTAAAAACTCTAATAGGAATACGGTACAATCTGTAGAAGTTGCGTTCTTCTTATTTCTACGTATTTTTTATTTCTACGTCAAAGTGTCCCATCAAGATATTTTTTAATACAGATGGTTACACCTTTCTCAAATGTCAACCTTACTTTGGAGAGTGTATCTAGTCGGGATATTTTTGTGTTTTTAATAATTTTTATAAACAAATTCACGGAATTGCAATGGGTTATCGTTTGTCTCGTAGTACATCGTTATGGATACGCTAGTTCATACTGTCCCAGCTACAATGAATATCAAAATCTAATTTATTAAAAATTGTGTAAATGATTTATTGTTATGTGTTCCCCAAATACCAGCTTAATGAAGTTATGACGCATTTATCTACAAAGTATTTTATAATTTCTAGACACTAGGTTGATTCATTAAGAAGCGTTTATCTGCCGAAAGGATCCTAATTTTTTTTATGTTGATTGATCAAAAACAACTCATTACACTCATTACGTTTCATTACTTTAATAACACACTATAGAAATAAAGATAAATCAATCCAATACGTAAAAAATTTTAGTAAAAATATTTCGAACGCAAATTTGATTTAAAAAAATATAATCATTACGTGGTAATATTCAGTCGCTATGGCCAGATGAAGCGATTCAAATTTTTCATGAACTTATCAGATCGAAACCGGCTTATACTTCTGTTACAAAACTTCTTCGGAAAATTAAAGCTTCAATAATTTTACTACCATTGAGTCTTGAACAGAGCCACGACTTCGAAAACTGCAATGGAAAAATCTCAAATTCGGTTCACAAACCTGCTTCAAATTTAAAGGATGCTGTCTGTTTCGGCCTACAAATGCAGGTTACTTTTAATGAGAATCATTTATTGAAATTAAAGTTTCATCAACAATATACGACATATTATTTAATTATTAGCAACTCTCAAGAACGATTGTGAGATTATAGATGTATTTACAATTGGTCAGCGTACTTTTTCATCGAGTAATTCAATAACTATCGCTATAGTACTTTCTTTATACAACGAAACTACATTCACAAAAAGAATTTGTTACACGAGTTCAGGAAAAAACTGTCTTTTATAATTGAAAATGCTGACAAATCTCCACCAAATTTCTTAACGATCTTTCATTTTTTGGACAAATCGTAAGTATCTGCCTAGATGCTAAACTTTTAAGAAATAAAGTTTTTTCATCACCCTATCAATAATCATTTCCAGTCAAATTTTAAAAAATATTCAGAACAAATTTTTTAAAATTTAAATAATTTAAATAATTAGGAGCTGCCGTTTCGATAGTCAACCGATCTTGACCAAACTCACCGAGATCTCCAAATTTATAGAAAAAGCTTGAGCATAAAGTTTAATCCCGATCAATCAATCCATCTGGGCTGTAGAGAATGCATAGGTATTTAGTCTGCACGGCACAACGCATTCACAGGCACACACAGACATTTTTTAAAAACTATTTTTTACCCTCGGCGATATAATAAATGTTAAATGTACAAAAATTTCGAGGTTGAAAATTTTGATGATTCCTATACTTTATTTAACTATGCAAATTAAAGTAAAATATCAATCTGATCAGTATATATTACTACAGAAATTAGTCTTGTACTTCTTTCGCGTTATGACGAAATGGGTTTAATGGGAACCATTGGCACCAAACATAATTTATGATCGTGTTAGTGTCTATACCGATTTGAACGGTACTACAAAGATTTGCTTTTCATTATAATAGGTTGGTTTGATTTGGATCACTTATTAGGTTTTATGTGCTCTTAAATTTTAAAAATTAAATCCGCTGTTCTCTAAAGTCTTTATTCCAATAGTCTATTCTAAAACATCCTAAGGTGAAAACTGTTCGAAGAGTTTGACACTTTATACTTCTGACCTTTTGAAATCTTCTCAAATACCACACCAACAAGAGATTAAAGCCTAAAACTTCTTCCAAACATAATAAAAGAATTCCATTTTCATTAAACGTTTCCCATTCTATCACGATCTGGTAGAAATAGTCCAGAACTTCTTCCAATAATCATTTTAGAATCCTATTTCCAATCTAAATAATAAACGATAACGGAATAACCCACTTCAATCTAAATGGGTGATATTCCAGAACTTCGTCAAAATTAACTTTAGAATTCAATAAACCCAATCACATTATATAATCGGTTAAAAAATGACTAAGTCTCGTCTCATAGGTATATTTCGTCCCGTATTTCAAAAATCATTTTTGCATCGCATTTCAATCAAAAAGGCATAAACTCATCATGATCGGTTAAAAATTTGCGGTACCCGCCCCGGATGTCTATATAGAAACCTATTTTCAAAAATTGTTTTTGAATCCCATTTCCGTCCAAAATGCCCAATATCTTCATGATCGTTTAAGAAATGATCGTCTTCCGTCCCAAGTGGCCACATTTCAGAACTTTTTAAAAAATCAGTTTAGAATCCCATTTTCAACCAACATATACCCAATTTGATGAGATTTGAATTTTTGAATCCAATTTCAGGATGATTGTTTAAAAAATGGAAGGGTTTATGGACTATGGTCAATATCTGACTTTCTGTTACGACGAATGTATAAATCTTGAATACAACACACTGTATTTATTTCTGACGTGAGCTCCCATTGAAGCTCTTACTTCCGGTATACACATTTCCATTTTGCAAGGATCTCCCAACAAATGGAAAAAGTTTTAGTATGCTGTTTTGTTCGAAAAGTCAATTCACCTAGACTGTTGAAATGCAAATTTTGGTGACAAAGTATTTTTTTTATTAAAACTCGACGCGTCCGTTAAAACTAAAAAAATGATCTCTAATCTTGGTTGAAATTTTATTTACAATATATAAGTTTTTAATTGTTTTTTCTTAAATGTTTGTAACGGTTCGTTTACGGTTTGTTTTGAAATTGTAAACTGTTCTGATATACCGTGAACCGTTAACAGACCTCTTAATGATTTTGTGGTGGAGCAGCAGATCGCCGGCTAGGTGGCAGTCGTTTGGGTGGGATCTTTCCACCAATCATTAAGAGCTTGAAAATATGCTGCTTTTTTACTCATTATAATGAACATACACACACACGCAATAAACAATTTAAATGAGGAATGACCATTCACAAAAACAAAGATTAATTAAAATATCACAGTTCGATTACTATTTTCCGGTGTCTTTTAGACAACGCGGTATTATCACAGATGTTCATATCACTTTACAAAACAACAAAGCAATATGACCTTGGATCGTACGGTCATGATCGTCTTTACCCACACCTCCATTTATATGTGACCTCAATTCGTACATTGAAGTCCCCTGTGTGGTTGAAGTTTAATTCATCATAGCTCCAATTATGTTTTATTTAGCCACTCATTATTATTAGCACTTCACAAACAAACAAAAAACCGATTTCGCACATACGCATAACACTTCAGAAGAAAAATTCTAAACGACACAATTTTTAACGGGAAAATTTCAAAAGCTACACAGCGGACCAAGACAATAAAATTAAGAAAATATGATTTTGCATTTAATATCAATATAATAAATAAATGAATATATCAGCATGCAATAAATAATTGTAAATATGTATATAAGATATAATGTATATAAATGTATATATAAGAAAATATAATTTAAATAATATAATATAATATATTTAATAAATAAATGAATAACCGAACATTAACATATTGTTTCGGAACACAATAATTTTTGCCTATACTGTAATTTGAACCATGGCTCGCGAATCATTAATTTGTTTTCTAGAATCTAATATATTTTAAATTTAACTATAGGTATAAATAAATAATGAAATTTAAACAAATTGTAAATAAATAATATAAGTATAGGTTAACAAGATTTGTATAAATATATAATTATTCGTAACAGATTCGTTACGATATTGTGCGATCATCTGCACACAAATCATCTGTTGTACACTCAAGGTACAAACAACGGCATCCAACATCATATACAGATTTCAATGGATGATCAAGTTATATAAACTTCTATCGTTCGAATTTGTATTTATGTACTTTTGTGTACTTAGGATAAATAATTTAAGTAAATAAAATGCGCTTACCAAGCAAACCGGGACTATGAGTACTTGCCACAAAATTTTGATTTGGCCCGTAAACTGAATTTTATAGATAAAACAAACAATTCTATGAATAACAATTTTTCACTACACAATAATAATTTAGTAACATTTACCTTGGTAAGCGACTTTGATGAAATAAAAAAAAATCCTTGTGTAATCCCCACAGCTATACACGCACTTGCAAGCATTAATTTTAATTATAATTTAATTTTACTTATGATTTGCTTGCGTAAACACAGTTTAATAAATTAGACGAACAAACTCGAACTGTGACACGGTACTAATGATCAACAAAATTTTTTTTTTATTTCATCCAATTCTTATAGGGAGGAGAATACATAACAAAATTAAACTTGTTTTCCCCACCTATACTCGACTTTAAATTATTGCAAATCAGCTGTGTATTGATTATGGCACAATTATACGTATACAGTGCAGAGCAAAATCATTGAAACGCGCGCGACTGAATTATCCTGCGCAGTGATACAATTTCAAAACAAACGTATTTATGTGTAACAGTGCAACGGTTACATGTTATAAACTTAAAAAAATATTTACAAACAGCGAGACAGCTTTTATGAAAGCTGCCACTTCCGGTGGACCAATTTCGGCCAAAAATTATTGAGGTTTCCCAATTTATGGAAAAAAATTGTAATTCAATTTCATCATCATAGTTTTTCGCTTTGTACTACCTTGTCTTGATAATTAATGTTGTTTATTACGGGTCCCATTTGAAACGCGATATTTTAAAACGCGAATTATCAAAACGCGATATGTCAAAACGCGATATTTCAAAACGCGATGTGGTACAAAACGCTATATGGTACAAAACACGAGTTTAGGATCGGGTTATATCAGGCGGGTGAAAGGGAAATTTAATTTCAGTTTATAGTAACTTAAAAGTCGATAGGAACGATAGTACATAGGATCGATATCAGGTGGGTCGCTGCGCTTCGTCGCTTCGCAACGCATATTCTGTACCATATCGCGTTTTTAAATTTAGCGTTTTGAAATATCTCGTTTTGTTAGATATCGCGTTTTGTACCATATCGCGTTTTGAAATATCGCGTTTCAAAATATCGCATTTTGTACCATATCGCGTTTGGTACCATATCGCGTTTTGAAATATCGCATTTTGAAATATTTCGTTTTGTACCATATCTCGTTTTGTCATATATCGTTTTGAAATATCGCGTTTTGAAATATCGCGTTTCGAGCGGATCCAGTTTATTACACTATTTTCCGTGTTAACAGTCGCCGCCGTTTACAAATTCTTTCCTTATTTTAACATGTAATGTCATTTTAGAATCCAATTTCCAATCAATATTGAAGGAATACGTGATTTGAAAAAAATCGATTCGTGTTTAGAATAATAATCGCCTCAATGATTCGAACTCGCAACCTATAGGTTGGGAATACATGATGGTGTTTACCTTAACCACTCGTTCACTGAGTGCTATACGTGCGTAAAGTAGAATTCGTAGCACTTCCCCATCTTAAATCTGTTCGTGCCGAACTGCACATACAATGTCGTATTGCTTCAGTTTACAAACATGTACAGCTCATCCAACTCCCAAGGTTTTCATTTATTCGATACACATGGTCGCGGTTATTCGATACACATGGTTTTGACAATTTTTATGTACCTTTCCAATCTCGTTGTGCATTTTGAGATTTGCTTTTTTTTCTTGGAATCGAACAGTCACACTGCCATTGGTGAATATCACATTGCAGCACGCACCTCCTTCGTCTTAACTCTAATGTGCGAAACAGTTGCGTGACTCTTTATCACGATCTTCTTGATTGCACTGATTTTAGTAATCAACTCCAACACCGAACTCACCATCAACAGTCGTACTGGAATCTTCTACTGGAGCTTTCCCTAGAATGTTTGCTCCATTTAATAAGCTAACTCGTCCCTTCTTTTCTCTGGCCGTAACCCCTGTTTAGACAGAACTATCCGAGTTTGAACCAAGCGTTTGCCTCTGGCGTTGGTTGTTCCCTGAACCCTTGGTGGTTTTCTTTATTCTCGATATTTGTTCCTTTCGCCAGTTTTCAAGTTTCGTATCTCAGAGATAAGGCTGCCTCGGCTTGCCATCATTCGATCGTTGCGTATAATCTTGAATGAAGTGACCTAACATCCCGCATCGGAAGCATCGTCTTTGACTTTTGATGTTACCTGACGCACATGACTTTTGTTATTTTTTGTAACTCCAATAGCTTTTTGTAAGTTGCCTCAAATTCTTTCTTATTATCGCCTTTTTTTAAGTAATGTCCTTCGAATCCAGCTTGCGCAACATTACTGAATCAGTTACTAGACTGGTTCTGGCTGTCTCATATTCTAAGGGCAAGGCCTATATTTCATTCATGGTTTTACTCCTAGTATTGACTCCCAAAAAAAGTTTTAGATAGTCACTCTTTGTTATCTTTCTTTCAAGATCTTACAGACTTTCTTCTTGTTGTTGCTCCGTGGAATATGACTGTTTATGTCTTAGTTACAAGTCACTCATAATCCACTAATAATTCCATTCCGTTGCAAATGCATTTTACAACACATCTGCAGCTTTCCCGCTGAAAGCTAAAACTAGTGCGATGACCTCTGTGGCAAACCATTTAGCCTTACTGCCGCTTGAAACTGGTCTTTAAAATTTTGACGAATCTCGGTGGTTTCAAAATTCCTCCGTATTTTATTTTCAAGCACCTTGGCTCGACCATCAAGTATTTCTTCAGAATTCTGTATCTCTCGTTTAAGGTTTCGCATTTGAAGCTCCTGGGCTCGCTTGATTTGATCGAGTTTAAGGTCCTGCTGACCAAACTCATTATTATGTATTTTACGCACCTCAGCAAATTGAACTGCTTGCTCCACTCGTAGTTCAGCCAAATGAGCACTATGCTGCCCGCCCTGCTGGCCTAATTTATTTTTAAATATAGCGTGCAAACCTTTTAGATGAAGCAAGAGTTCCTTTATCATATCTTCCATGTCTAAGGATGGTTACTTCTTATTCAGGTGTTGTTTCTATTTGATCTATAACGTTCCGATTTCTTCACTTCTTACTCTTTCCTCGTACATTTTCTGTTCATCGTTTGGGGTATAATTGGCATAAACTTTTATAGTCCTGGCATAGGAGATGATTGCTGCAATCTACGTTTGCTGTTTCAACATCCACTTTCATGTCGCTCTGTAGTCTCAAAAGCGCTGTTCACTGGTTAAATTACAACTGTCTCTGCGTTCCGAATTGCTAGCGCTTATATATTCTTGTGCATCTCTGTTCGAGATGTATACGTGTTGCAATTTTCATATCTGATTTTTAACAATTCACCATAAAATTTACATCGGAATTTGGCTGATCATTCACCTCGCTTGCAATAAAAAGTATAAAATGTATAGTCGGGGCTACATTTCAATCAAAATGACAGAATTTCAAATACCATAAAATCATCAATGCATTGTATTTATTATACATCCAAAATAGAAATCGATCGGTTTGTACAACATATTCATTGCCAGTCATATTTTATTATTCACATTTACAAACAATAAATAAATACCGTGCGCGCGTATTCCTCGCATATAGTGGTGGTGGTGGTAACGATGGGTGGCTTATTATTACACATTATTTTTTTGTTTGGATACGTTGTGCCGAAATAATTTGCGACACAAAAATATAAACAACCGAACGCACACCAAAACCAAATAATAAATTTGCTATATATTTGATTTTATTGGAATCATAAATCAAATAAAATTTCCCGCCGCGCTACCATCAACAAAACATCCGGAAAATGAACCTAATTTCGTGTAATTACTCACCCCCAAGAGAATACCAAAAATTCATATACAAGACATATATAATAATACATTATGTATGTAAAGTATATGACGGGGTGGATATAATAAATTTTAATTCGCATATTCATTTTTAAGATAATTAAATGATCTTAGAATGTCGACTACATCGTCTAAAGTATACAATGGCAGTTTACAGTCGTATTGTGTATGTATATTTGTTCCATTTTATTTATGTGTCACATATTTGTTGTCTATTAAGTTGTCATCGAAATGAAGTATGGTAAATTTATTGAGATACATTTACCATATATTACGTATTTTTTGAGATAATTTATGTATTTTCGGTTGTATGTTATGCTGTGAGTGGTAGAGTACTATGCTCGTGTAAACCATAATCAAGGAAATTTTGTATTGATTGATTTGTTTGCGTTTACTTGAACATATTTTATTTTGTATATTATTGGATTTCTTGAGAACTGACAGATTGTGCTTTTTCAATTTATAAACATATTACGTTTGAATTGGGGTTACGCCTCTTACTATATATAGGCGTACTTCGAATGTGTTCATAGCAATATTTTTTAAATATTGTTAGGAAATTTTTTTAAGATTGAAAAATAAGCTGGAATCTAGACAGAAAATATTTAAGCCTCGATAAGTCAAAGGCTTTTGTTCTCTAAACCCGGCCACAACCACAATTTAACTTGTGTGACTAGTTTATGAAGATGCAATTTATACTTCAAATTTAGCGTATAAAAATAGGGTTTCCTTGTTAATAGATCTAACAGTATTGCTTTTGAGTAATCATTCTAAAAAATATTGTAAGCATATAGAGAATATTTATATCGGTAAAAGGAATCAAGTGAAATGATGTTTGGCTGCGATTGATAACAGCCAGCATGGATTATTAATAGAATAGGTGAGCTACAAGGAAAACTTCAAAGTTTTTCACACATTGAATTTCATTTTCTATTTGAAGCAATTGCTTTTAAATTTATACATCACTTAAGCCATAGACACATCCAATGGCTAACAAACATTGTCCAACATAACTTGAGTACCTACTAAGTTCCGTCGGGAAAATTTCAATCCATCTAATCTAAAATTCCAAACCATCCCAAAAGTTGGACACAAAGTCGGCCAAATATTCGGGGACAAAGTTGGGAACAAAGTTGGGGACAAAGTTGGGACAAAGTTAGGGACAAAGTTGGGGACAAAGCTGGGGATAAAGTTGTGGACAAAATTGGGGCCAAAAATGGGGACAAAAATCAGAATAAAATGTGTGGCAAAAGTAGAGACACAAATGAGGACAAAGTTGGGGACAAAATTGGGGACAAAATTGTGGGAAAAATTGGGGACACAAATGACGACAAAAATATAGACAAACACGGGACAAGGTTAGTATAAAGTTGGAAAAACAAAGTTATGGACAAAAATGGGGTCAAAATTGGCGACAAAATGGAAACAAAATTGGGACAAAGTTTGGGACAAAAATGAGGTCAAAGTTGGGGACAATGTTAATGGCGGAATTTGGGACAAAAATGAGGACAAAAATACGGAATAAAAAGGGGGAAAAAATTTGGGGACAAAAATGGAGACTAAGTTGGGAACAAAGTTGGGGCCAAAGTTTGGGACAAAGTTGGTGACAAACGTGAGAACGAACAAAATTGGGGACAAAATTGCAGACAGAAAAGAGGGACAAAAATGTGGGCAAAAATGGTGAAAAAGTTGGAAACAAAGTTGGAGACAAAATTGGAAACAAAAACTGGGACAAAAATGGGGACATAGTTGGGAACAAAGCTAGAGACACCGTTGAACCGGTTAACTTGGGGAAAAAATAAAGGTAAAAATTGGAGAAACAAATGGGGACAAAAATGGAGATAAACATGAGGACAAAGTTAGTACAAAGTCGGAGACAAAGTTGCAGACAAAATTAGGGACAACATTGGGGAAATAAAGGAGGGCAAAGTTGAAAAAAAAGTTGTAGACAAAATTGGGGACAAACTAGAGGACAAAATGGCGACACAAATGCGGACGAAAATGGGGACAAAAATGAGGACACAATTGGGGTACAAAAATGGAGACGAAGTTGGGAACACAAATGTAGGCAAAGTTGGAGACAAAGTTAGGAATAAAATTGAGGACAAAACCAGGGACGAAAACGGGGACAAAAATAGGGATAAAAATGGGGACAAGGTTGGGGACAAGAATAGGGACAAGGTTGTGGAAAAAATAGGGACAAGGTCGAGGAGACAAAGTTGGGAGATAAAGTTGGAGATAAAGTTGTGACAAAGTTGGGAACAAAAATGGGGACAAAAATGGGGACAAAGTAGGGGACAAAGTTTGGGATAAAGTTGGGGACAAAAAGAGGACAAACATGGGGGGAAAGTTGGGGTCAATGTTTGAAACAAATTTGGGAACAAAATTGGGAACAAAAAGGGGCAAACATGGATACAGAATTGGGGACAAAATTGGGGTCAAAATTGGAGAAAAAGTTGGGGACAAAGTTGGAGACAAAATTGGGAACAAAAATTGGGAAAAACATAGGGACAGTAATAAGGACAGAAATGGGAACAGAAATGGGGACAAAGTTGGGGGATAAAGTTGGGGGACAAAGTTGGGGACAAAGTTGGGGACACAGTTGGACACAAAGTTGGACACAAAGTTCGGGGCAAAGTTATGGACAAAGTTGGGGACAAAATTGGGGTCAAAGTTGAGGACAAAGTTGGAGACAAAGTTGAATAGGGAGTTTGAGATAAAGTTGGGGACAAAGTAGGAGATAAAATTAAGGACAAAATTGGGGACAAAAATAGTGGCAAAGTTGGGAACAAAAACTGGGGTAAAAGTGAGGATAAAGTTGAGGGCAAAGTTGGGATAAAAGTAGAGGAAAAAGTTAAGGATAAAGTTGGGGACAAAGTTGACCCAAGAAACAATTTGGGCTCAAAATTTGGTTACGCTGACATAAACGACTGAAAACGACTGACAAAAACGTATCACGCTGGCCAAATTGGGGAATGGATTGTTCTTTCTCAATTCTTAATTTTTTCGGCTATAATGCTGTGATGTGGTGTCATCTAAATTACTATAAAGTATAATTGTCATTTATTTGAAACAGACAAAACATAATAGCATTTATTTTGAAACAGACAAAACATAATAGCATTTATGGCAAACTAGTCATTTGGAAGGCAACATAATTATTTGGCATAATGTCAGTTTTCATATTTGCTAATATTAAAAATGTTAAAATACAACTTGCGAACCAACCCGGTTTTTTGGCAACGGTTAAGGGTCGATTTATATTATCCGTTCCGTTCAGATCCGTTTCTTTCAGATTCAGACAAAAAAAATATTGTTACATATGTTTTCTATATAAGTATTTATATTATCCGTTCCGTTCAGATCCTTTACTTTCCGTTTCAGATAAATATTGTTGAAAAGAATGTTTTATCTGATGTCTGAACGCGAAAAAATACGAAAGAATAGCGAGGAAAGTGGAATTTATATATATTCCAGCAACAACAATCAAAACAAAATTAAATTGCTACTAAAAACATTTTTGGATTTTTTGTTATCGTTTAGTCTATACGTAACCAAAGATATGAATACGTGCAGCATGTGTGAAACAAATTAATAATATTTGTTTATATTCTCGTCATGGCAATCGTATGCTAATGTTTGTCACCACTAAACTTTGCTTATATGCTCTTTTAAATTATCCCATATATTTTATAGTTGTTTTAGTCTAATAAACTATAAAATATAAAAAAAATGTTAAAGTAAAATAAAGTAAGGAGCATATACCTAGATTTTATATCTGAAGAACTTAGCAATAAAACACGTGTTCATATTTTCTATTGGATTCCTTTTAAATTTTTTTCTTCTTATTTAACGTTTATACAGGGTGTTTGGTGTGTGGAACGGTAATATTTTATGGCAAATAGGATGGGTCATTTGGAAGCTTTTATTCTATGGAACAGATTTCCAAACTGTCACATAATTTAAAAGAAACTTAAAAATATCATCAACTGAGATGATATTTTTAAGTTTCATTTAAATTACCCAAAGTCTCGCCTTTAAATGGTCATAACTTTTGTTTGTGTTCGTAAAGGCTCGAAATAACTTTTATTGGATTCTAAATAAATCATTATTTAATACAATTGGTTTAAGAAAAATGATTTATGGCCTTCTAAATCCTAAACAATGTGTAAAAGGTATGCTATTTGTCATAGTCATCATTCATTTTGTGGCCAAAATAAAAGATACTATTTTACCGGGGTTAGGTTAAGTTTAAGAAAATCAAAAACTTTATTTCCCAAACTTGCATACACAAAAATTAAATTGCTACTAAAACATTTTTGATTTTTATGTTATGTTTTACTTTATACGTAACCAAAAAATACGAATATATACGATAACCATACGATGAAAATATCTGATCTGATAGAATTGATGATGTCTGAATCTGAAAGAAACGGATCTGAAAGGAACGGATAATATAAATCGACCCTAACTTGTTTCTTAGTAATTTAATTTTTTAGACAATTATGCTTTTCAATATTATTATTGTATATTGTGAATTTTTAACAAAAACATTGAACGAGGAAACTTTGTTCAATATAATATTGTTAGTAGTGTATGTGTTGCTTTACACTTTTCTATACATTAACTATGTGTCCCTATAAAAAAATCCTTCTACTTTACTCTTTCTAATGCATTAGACTGCCAATACTCGTATAATATAACCATTTTTATCTCGTTTGATTTTTCGTTTTGTTTATTTTAATTAAATTTCTGTGTTATTCTCGTTGTTCGTTCTATTTCATTTCGGTTTCGAATTTGTTGATTTAAATTTGTATCTCGCACGAACTGCTCGTATATTAAAAATAGTAAAAAATTAAATTAATAATAATTAAATAGGAAAATTAGTTAACCAACATTAAATACGAGGTGGAAATATTAAATACTAGCTATTTGGTGATTATCACACTAATAAAAAAAATATGATAAATACATAATTGCATTTACCATAATATCATCAATGCATGGTTAAATACAATTATTTAAATTATTGATTTTATCATACTATGATTGTTGATCATTTTTCTTGATCTTCTTCATCATGATAATGATGATCACAAAAAAAAAAAAAATTTTCAGTGATCATCATTGTTATGATGAAGAAGATCAAGAAAAATGACCAAGAATATCATAGTATGCTAAAATCAATCATTTAATCATTCATTTTTCATCATTTAATAATTGTATTCAACATACCATGATGATATTATGGTAAATGCAATCATGTATTTATCATATTTTTTTCTGAGTGCATTACACAATAAACAGAAATTTATTTTATTTAGTTTTGTTTGTCGATCTCTACAAAATTTCATAATTGTAAGGTTAAATGTATAGCTGTCTTTTGATGTTAAATTAGAAGAAGATTATTTTGTTTTTCGAGTTGTGTTGATTATACTGTACCTTCCGATATTAATTTTATTAAAATTTCAGATCAAAATAAAAATTACCATTATTTAATGGATCGCAAGAAATCTGAAGTTTGGTCGTATTTCCATAAAGTGAGTGCAGATTGTGCCAAGTGCTACAAATGTTCTTCGATCCTAAACTGTAAAGGTGGATCTACTTCAACACTTGGAAATCATCTTAAATGGAAACATAAAATTGTATTATGGAAGCTAGAGGATAATAACAAAGAACCAGCAGCGAGTGATGAAAAAATTAAATTACCAAATACATTGAATAATTTTATGAAACGAGAGAGTCTAGGAGAACTATTGGCGAAATGTGCCGCACATGGGTTTTCGATTCGTGGAGTTGCAAATTCTACTGCAATAAAAGAATATATAGCAAATCGAAACTATTTAATGTCACGATCAGAACGACAATTCAAGACTTAATTGTTAAGTTTTGTGTGAAAAAGAAATTGGAGCTACGAAATCACTTTTCGAAATTAAAATATGTAGGTCAATGATTTTCGATTACAACTGACGAATGGAATAATATCAGGGCAAACAATTTTTATTTCTAACCGTTCATACCAACAAACAAAATTATTGTCTTGGTTTAGTTAACATTGAAGGAACTTGTGATGCCTATTATGATAAAGTCTTTAATCAGAGAAAAGTTACTGAGGTTTATAATATAATTTTGAAAAAGAGTGGTAGCATCAACTTACGATCGATCAAGCATACTGCAGAAGTATGGCAGATTAACTGGAATTGAAAGTCAGTTATGTTTTAATCATGCAATACATTTAGCAGGTATGGACGTATTTTATACGAAAACAATAAACGATAATCCAATTTATGAAAATAATGAAGCAGAAGACAACGAAGAAGGTGAAAGTGATTGTGATATTAATCTGGATGATATAATCAATAACTTTGACATTGTTACCAGTGATGGTTCCGGTAATAACAAACACATTCTTCAAGATAATCTTAATGGTGTTTTGAAAAGATCAAGAAAAATTGTTAAACACTTTAAAAAATCTATTTTCCAACGTAACGTAATTCCACAAGAAGGAAAGGAAATATCGCTACTGTTAGATTGCAAGACTAGAACTCCTTAATTCCGATCCTAGAGCGCCTTATTAAACTTAAAAATTGCACGGGTCGTGAGGATTTATACCACGAGTATTATTTCAAATCATTACAAAATATAATTGAAGTCCTAGCCCCCGTTGAGCTGACAGTTAAAGAGTTAAAGAGTTAAGTAAAGAAAATGCGACGTTGTTAACAGCAGATGGTGTTTTTAAATTTATTTTTGACAAGTTAAGAGAAGTTAATAACGATTTTAGCATATATTAAATAACTTATATATAGGACAGTCGTGTTCTTTTTTCTCTTATCCTATCGCATTTACCGTAATTAGATTTGTTTGACACGGTGTCGCTTTTGTCGTTTTTCGAACTTTGTAAAAATATTCGAAGTAAAATCAAATTGTTAAATAGTTTACGATTTTTGATTGTCAAAGTATCAAATACATCAATTTTTTGGTTTATTGTAATAACTATAATTAATTCTATACACTTAAATGGGCGGCATGTACCACCAGTATCCAAAAAATATGACAATAGTAACATGTAAATATGTTTATTGTGGATGGCTGATGAAACCATAATGGACTTTAGATTTTACGGACGTTTCCAGCATTTTTAATTGATAAAAACAACTAACAGACTACACTAAAAATTAATTGAAGACATGTTTTGGCTATTATACATGACAGTACTTATTTACTTTTTTATTATGACAAAACCTACACAGTTTTTTATTTTCATTAGCTGTGTTGATTTTCGATTTTTTTTCGAACGTTTACTGAAACACCTAACTTCCCTCTAGTCTTATAGAAAAAAAAAATTGGAACACGATTTTACAAGGCAGTGTCCTATATTGATACTATTTAATATTTTATTTAAGTCTAAAAATGTATGATGCACTGAAAAAGAGATTTTTATAGCAGAGATATAAAATACTAGTTTCTCTCCATAAATATATTCAAACCGGATTGTTGCCAGCAAAACCAAACCAAATCGATGAATTACCATATGCAACGAAAGGAAATACGTTAACATTTGCTAAAGATGTAATGTTAAGAGTATTTATGGTGATTTAGTGAAGCTACAGAAACAAAAGAATTAACATTTCAACCACCTGCTACACCTTCAAAATGTTTAGTCGTTGAAATGCAGAAGACCATCTCTTCCTTGTCTAAAGAATACAATCCTGAATTTTAAGTTGATTGCTTAAATGAGTTTAGATTGTTTGAGGCGACCGGAACTCGAACAAACAATTTGAAACACCTGCTTGACACACTCAACTCTATTCAACCTACGTCAACATCAAGCGAACGTATATTTTCTGTGGCAGGCAATTTCTGCACCACGATCAGATGTTCAATGAAATATGGAACTCTAGATACGTTAGTGTTTCTTAAATACTACTTTTTGAAGAAATACATATTCCTATTACCTTATTTATTTTTGTTCGTTTTATTTTGATTTATATAAACCGGTTAACCGGTTTATCCGGATTTTATTGCTTAAAGAAACCGAAAAACCGGTTTTGAAAATTTCCCGGTTTTTTAGGTGCCCTACTTGCAATTCTTGTAAAAAAAAACTTAAACTCATCGTTCTTCGGTATCTTCTCTAAACAGGTAATTTGCTAAAATAAACAATTTAATTTGTATCAACGCTATAAAGTCATTTTTGCTATTTAGCTGACACGAAAGCAATAATATAACATCTTTTGAGATGACTGTTGTGCTGTAAATAATAACGCTCTATACTGTGATAACTATTTGCTATTTTATTTACATAAATGCAATTTAGAGCATTTTAACTTTTTTAATTTTAACTTTTTAAAATGGCTGTCATACACTGTACACTGATATTTTTGGCGAGTAAATTGCCAGTTTAAATGATTTTAGTCATATCCGAGAATTAGTTATATTTTTGGTCAAAAATGATTTTCTGACATAGGAATAATGCTAAATTGCTGTTAACTATTTAGTCATAGAAACTGGTCACCAAAAAAATGACAAAATATTGCTATAAAACCTAAAAAAAATTCTTTGTTACTTTTGGGGAGAATAAAGTTGGGAAAAAGTTGGAGACAAAATACTTAAGCAAATGTAAAAATAAAATTTTCAACAACGGTTGATAGCTAATGTTAATTATCTGAATTTTCGTTTAATTATAATGTTTGATTATATACCGCGCAATTTTCATCACGAATCCGGTAGTTTTAATTTTCTGCTTAAGAAATCAAGTGGTTTGTATTCGAGATGTATGTAAACATTCATGGTAATATAATGTCGAGTCTAGGCCATAACATATTCAATTCTCCATTTTTTTTAATGATATCAATTTTTACAGCTTAATGTTTCAACTCCTAGGGTTTATAATGTATTTATATATGAGGAGGTGCCACGCAAAAGCAAATTTATCACATTAACGAAAATGTTGGATAGTTAAAAAAAACGTTTTTTGAAAAAAGTTTTATCATTGGATAAAGTTGGTTTTGCTTGGTCGTATACATTTTAACACGATATTTCAAAGGGATAAATCAGGTTTTCACTACCTTTAAATGGTTTTCTAATAGCTTTGAAGATAAGAATTGATAATCAAGTGAAATCTCGATTTTAAAAAAATGTGATTAAGTTGGTTTTGCGTGACACCTCCTCATATGCACCTACTGTACCGTGCATCAGTCTGAGAAGATGAGTCGGGTAATGGTCGTCGTGAAGTTTTCATCATTTATCAAAAATATGAATCAATTATCAAAAGTGTATAGTAGTTAGACACAGAAGAAAATATATCAGGGGTGCATTTTCTTTATTTAAAAACAAATCATTTTTATAAGTAATTTGTATTTAAAAATCATGAAGAATAAAATATATACAAAATTAAAGCAGTTTTCTAAAATCACTTAAAAATTCAGCAAAGTTTGCGCGAATATGATGGTTATAAAAATTAAGCTACTAGAGTAAATAGAACCCGAGGGTATTCACAGATCTGAATACACATCTGTAGAATTATTTGATTATGGCCTTGACATAACACCTACACTTTCGTATCAAATATCGAAAATAGGTTGGTTTCCTAAAATTAGTGACTCAAGATTTATGTAATAGAGCACATATAAAAATGATGATTTAAGCCAACTCAAATCAAATCGTCTATCCAAAAGGTAAATATTTAAAACCACGTTTAGGCGTTTTGGTGAGCTTAGTCAAGGGAATATTTAAACAACGTCAAAAGTGACAAACCAAATATGAAAACTAAAACATCGATCAACTGATATTAGTTAAAGTTGACAACATTCCACACACAAGTTGACAACATTCCACCACATCACACTGGGTTATTGGGATGAATCAACAAGTTCACAGCGGTAAAATGGCCAGGTACGAGTCCCCACAATAAAAACAAGTAGAGGTGTCACTAAAACGCCAATTTTGAAATGAATGGCCGTAAGTATTGAAGATGATGAATTCCCAGATGATTCACCGTAAAATAGTCCAGTTAAAAGGTTAATATGAAATACTAACAAAATTTAACGAAAGTAGGAAGAAAACAAAAAGAAGATTTTGGGAAGAAAAACCTCATTCCTCATGACTAAAGACCGGATTTTGAATGAAACCCCCAATTATAGTTGGATGTCTCATTTTTGGGAGACTATGATTCGAGTGTCATTAAACATCGTTACCACAACCAAGGTTTTTTGCATATTTCGCATATTTTACAAAAGCACAAATTTTAATTTAATGCAATGTAAGCTTTTTTTGAATATGTATGCCTAGCAAAATAAAACATTGTTCCAACCACTCTACAGTAATGTCGGAAAAATATTAATATAATATTTAAAAGTGTTGAGCCTTGAAGGTATTTAAACTACTGGTGGAAAATTTGTGTACACACTATGTGTATGCGATGTTAAATTAAAAAAATATCTCATTCAGCAACATTTAAGAACATTAAAGCATATTCGACTGACTCCAAATTCAAAACAACAGAATGAAGAAAATCAACCAGAAAAAATGTATTTGAATAAACAGTTTTGTCTAGATCGATGCAACATGATGAACCCACAAACATGCCACTCTGGAAATTAGAAAATGTGGCTCTCAGGTTAGAAATTGATAAATTAATTATACTTTCCAATCAAAATTTAAATTTTATTTCAAAAGGTCTTTCCTATAAAAATACACGAGAGGAGTAGTTCCTAGTGAACCCATTATTCGAAAAAAATTTCTTCATCCTATTACAAAAATTGATTTGTGCAATGATATTGACTTCATCAGTACAAACTATGGATTTATTTCAAACAAAATTGAGCAATTAGAAGCCTCAATATTCTCCCTCAATCAAAGGCTCACCATAATTCAGGAGGTTTTAGAAATATTGAAAATCTACCAGGATCAACTGGTGAACAAATAAAAACAAAATGAAAAACCTTTTTTAAAAGAATTCAGGTTTGCAGAAGCTTAAAGAAATTAAAAAATACTGCGAAATGAACCGGTCCAAACTGAAAAAATTAATGCAGCACATTTTGCGCCAATCACCTCCTGTGATGTTGAAAGAAGCTTTTCACAATATAAAAACATACTATCAGAAAAAAATCTAAATTTTAAAACAGAAAATTTGAAAACGTATGTTGTCATTCATGGTAACTTCAAAAATTGTTATTAATGTACCAATTAATTTTGTTTTGAATTTAAATTGAGATAAAAAATTATTCTTTTCTAATCATAATTTTGGATATAAAATGAATACGCTTTTTGTTATTAAAAATGCCTATGTGATCCGGTCTTTACTCATAACAAATGAGCTTTTAAGCTAAAAATGGGGTGGGTGTTTTGTAAAATTTCTGTGACTTATAACTAAATAAACCATATAAATAAATAAAAAAAACAATTAATCTGAGCTTTTTAACTTGATTATAGCCTACAATCAACCCGTACATTTTCATATTAAATATCACAAGTGGGGCGGTATTATAAATTCGTCAAAAAATTTATCGAGGGTTGCAATAATATCTTGGTTAAAAAATTAATCCGTTTGAGTACACATACATTAAAGTAGCTATACTTTGCACACAAAAAAGTATTAAAGCAAAATTACCGAAATACGCCTCTTCGTATCACGGGGCGAGGCATTATTCTCCCATATTATATTGAATAAGGTATTGCTCTCCGTTTACTAGATAGGATTCAGCGGCGTGCTATACGAATAATACGCAATCGTAAAGTTACAAAAGATCTAGACAGCCTACAACACCGCCAAAATCTTGTAGAACTTTATGCGTGTTCCTCAGATTAATGCATGTCGATATCTTGAACTGAAGAAACGAAGCAAGAATTTAATTATCAAGCATCCATGAAGTGGAACTCGCAATAACATGTACAAATTTAAGGTAGCTATCAACCTTTTACTTGAAGGCAGTCTAAAAGTATAGTCTGCACCCAATTAAAAATATACATTGCTAAATAACAAAACACAAATTCTGCTACATTTTTCGATTTTTCTGGATTAAAGACCATTCAGGATCTTATTTCATTTTTAGTTTTCGGATCATTTAGAAATTTTTCAAAGACTTCACATGAAATACTATCAGTCTGTTTTAAAGGGAATCTGACCTACTACCAAAAATTAAATCTAAAGCTAGGTATGTTCTCAGAAATTTGCTGTAACGTTTTCTATTTGCCCAAATTATTTGAGTAAAAATTAGCAAATTTGGTAAAGCTGGATAGTAAATCGTAAGTAAGAAGATTCACCCATAAACCAGTTAATGCGCCTGGACCACGGCTATGCCTAATCTTGAAATAAAAATATGATCAATATTTTTGGCTTTAATCGTATTGTTGTATAAATGTTAGAAACTTCTCAAACCACTATGTACTCCAAATTTATCAAAATAGCTTAAGTAGGAAGATTCATCCCAATCAATTTATCCATCTTACCTGTACAGGGGGCTTTTTTTGCTAAAAATCAGTTTTTTGTAAAAATCATAAGTTAAGCTTAAATATTAGAAAACTGATCTAACTCGGTATTGTTGCAAATTTTAGTTGAAATCGTTTAGCTTTTAGTCGTTTTTCATAAATAATTATATTTTTCAAAATTTTATGCAAAAAAACAAAACGCTCCCATAAAAAGTTCCACTTATGGTGGACAAATTTTAGCCAAAACGAACCTCTTAATTTACGGAAAAAGCTTAGGTATGTCTTTTTCACGGCGTTCGACTGAGATAAACTTTCAAACTTAGAAACGATGACAAATATATATTGTTAATTTTTTGACTGTTTTAATATTTCTGTTCGTCTTTACCAATCGATCATGTTTTATTATTTCGAACCTCCTACATAAATATAATTTCTCAGAACCAGACCAAAAATTATAAAATATTAGTTTACGGTTAGAATATCTCTATACAGATAAAAAAAAACTAATAGATTTATATTAATAGAAATTTTCAGTAAAAATAATCTTTAGAGCATATAAATTTCACCTCATAAATTACCACGCACAGAAATCTCATAAGCCCGGATAATATTCATATCAATATAATTCGGATTACTTGAACACCACCTCCATACACATGGTGGTATATACGATAAACGTATTCCAAAAAAAAGTTTTCATTTCTTCAAGTATGTACATAAACCAGTATAAATCTATTACATCTGATAATGAAAAGAATGAAAAACTTTAGTTTTTTTTTTGTTTTTATGGAGCTTTCAATAGAAATCCAAACTTCATTTTTGTTATATCACAAAAATAGAATCTAATAAAAATGCGAAACAAAAAAAGCTTTACATTTTTATTTTATTTTATTAAACAAATATTGGAAATGGAAACAAACGAAAATCGTAGAATATTTTGTTTAGCAGCAACAACAACAACAAAACAGAAAAAAAGGATAAAAAGCTTTCAATAATATTGATGAAAAGAAGATTAATAATTTAGATTGTTATTTTATTTACATTTTGTGTTTGTTGGTGTTCGGGTAATACAAAAAGCTCGGTAAATGGGAGTACAATTTCATGATAATAAGTAGCTATATTGTAAAGCTTTCGTATATGTATATATATCGTATCAGGTTCGCATATAAGCACTTTATATATCGAAATTATTTCACATTTTGATCAAATTAAATTTTTTATTTTATTTTATTGATTATCAAACAACTTCGGTCCAATCGACAATTTTATTTCATTCGATCAGAAATCACAATATGGGTCGGCGATTGAACGTCGTAGAGGAAAGACGTGTTTTTTGTCTCTCCTCTATATAAATAGATAAATAATTTAAAATGTGTTTAAATTAATTAATTAATTATTAATATATGTGCACACGTAAACAAATAATAATAATTTTAATAATAATTTTTGTGTTTTAAGTATAATGAAAAGCATAGTATATGAAAAATACATATTGAATAGTTATAGTAATTTGTGTGTGATGCGCTTGCAATGGCGTAGAATATGTATATAACAATTTCGTTTATATGTATTTTAATACTGTTGTTTAAGTGCATCGTACACATTGTGTGTAATTTTTCAATATGTATAGGACTTTTTGGATTACAAAGGATGCTCAAGCTAAGTGTTTTATCATTTTTGTCATTGTTTTAATACATATTTTTGTATTACATAATTTTTATTCCACAAAATTTAAGATATTTTATGCACCAGTATACTTACTACTCGTAATTAGCTAACATTTTCATGTTCATAGTGTGTTAGTCGCATATGGTTTGAGCGGGAGAGGATTTCTTAATTTTGTGTTTTTGTTTGTACGTATATTTGATATCCTTCTTAAAAGTTTTGTTGTTTTGTTTGTGTCGTGTGTGTGTGTGACTGGCGCGGATGCATTCTGCAGGTTATATTGTGGAACACACACCCACACACAATTCTCGTTCGACTTTATCATAGTATTGTGTGTAAATGAAGAGAATATGTTCGTAAAAAACGAAACTAAGCATGATAGGCATGCGTTAAGTATGGAAATAAAATAAAATAAAATTTGTAGAACCTTTATTTTACAGTAACAAGTCCGTAATTGTTTTCCTTGTAAAGTATATTGTGTCTTGTTGCTATTATTATTATTTTATATTATATTTATATATTTTGACATAGACAGCGAAATGATAATCGATAGTATTTTCAGGTTTTATTAAAAAATAGAACTTGACCTAATTATTTAACTTTACCAATTTATTTTCTTTTCGGTTTAGGGTAAATTTCATGTCATGTCTACTTTAACATTATTTTAAATTAACTAATCAAGATTTTGTGTGCAGGCCTGCATAGTGGTTTTAATTATGGTTTGATTCAAAATTTGTTTTTCTGGGGAAAATAGTTCTGGTTTAAGTCTTAATTATGCCGAGATCTAAGTTTATTTATATTTATCACCATTTATTTAAAAGTTGAACTAATTATCACTGAATTAACCGAACAAGTGGTGCAGTGGTTAAAGCTTCGGCACTTGGACCGGGAGGTACTGGGTTCGAATCCCATCAGAGGCTAGATGCAAATGGAATTTTCTTCATCGATTACAATCGGTGATGTTAATAAACACAACTATGACCCTCTGATGGAGTGCAGAATTCAGCGCCGACCCACCGTCCATGTCAATGTACAGGTTGACATGGAGCTTGCAATGTGCAGGTGGTTTACTGTAATTGTGTGAGTAGGTGAATAGGTGAATGGGTTAATGATGTAGTATGAATGCGTGGTATCACAATGGGCCAAAAATGGCCTAAGTGTCAACCACTGAAACCTAACCTATCACTGAATTATATTATATTATATATTGACAGGTTTTATTCGGAAAAAGTGAAATTTTTTTGTTACTTATTAATAATTGTAAATATATGATTTAATTTTTTACTTTGTTTAGTATTTAGAAAGAGTTGAAGTTCCTGAAATTATAATTTTGATTCTAATTATACCACGTTTATACCAGTAGTATAAGAGTATGTATCATAAAAGTATGACGATGTAAACTCAAAGTAAAATACTTTGCTACTTTATTACATACTTTTTTGCAATTAAAGTGTTCTACGTATCTAATAAGTATTGGTATAATGTTTGCGGTGAGAACGATACTATATAATATTTTTTAGATACGAAATGTCATTTTAGTCATTCTTCTAATTTTTCTTGTTTATTGTGATAAAAGATAACTTTCTTTTTTTAAATTTTAATGAAATATATGAGTAATAAACTATTATAATGTGTTCACACTACTATGGTGTAAACTGAACGAGAGAAATACTTTATTAGTAAAATACTATTATACTATTAAAGGAGCTATGGTGTAAATGTGGTTTTAGTCTTTATATTTAGATTTTAGTTGGATTTTCAGATGACGGCAGTGACGAGTACTATTATATTGTACTAATTGTTTAGTAGTTTGAATTCAATTTTATTTTATTTAATTTATTTTATTAATATTTATCAGGATAATTGAGTTGGATTAATTAGGTAATACGAATCATTACATTTAACTGCTTTAATTTTATTATTCAAACTTCAATATTTTATCACTTTTTATTAGTATTCCTAATAGTAAAAACAATCACTGGAAATAGTATAAGTTATATTTCCGATAATTTAATATATTTTTATGATTCTGATTGCTGGGTATTATTCCATAATATATTAAATAATTGTGTTGTCTTGTACTAACCGTCTTACATTACATTTCAACTAACAATTTACTAACTATTGACTACTTAGGTGTCTGAAACCGGGTCAATTTACATAATAATTAATTCACCTTTCCTGTTACATTATCTTGTTTTATGTACAAGAGCGTGAAGTTGTGTCCGGCGTCAAGCGGGAATCTTACTTAGGTTTGGTCACATATTCCAATCAGTTAATCAATCAGTTGAAATGAAATGGAATTGGTTGAAAATCCAGCTAACACTCCGGATATTTTAATTGGCCTTAGAATTCTTAATATATTTGGTCAGAATACAGAATTCTATAAATTGTCCCCACCTCTTGATGGGAAGCGCTGATTAGTTTTTCTAGCTGACATGGTTCTCAACAAATTCACCAAATTTTCTTTAGATCACCCATTTTTCTCAGAATTGAATTATGTCCACTGCGGTTATCTCATTTGATTTCAATAATTCAACCTAATTAAGGTTACACCCTTTTCAAAATTTATAAACCGGCACCGAGGTAAAAGTAATAAACGCGTCGTTTCCCTTAATTATTATTATTTTTATTTTTTATTATTATTTAATCTTTGCAATCCGTTCTGGGACCGAAACTCTCTCGCAGTTCGCTTTTCACGTCACGGGAACGTACTGCTAATAGGTTTTCGTAACCATGTGCACATTGCATAGCTCCATGCCACCCTATAGTACTGGCATGTAATATGGTTCGGCCCATCTGTTCTGCACTTCGACAGGGGCTCATAATTGTATTCATTTTCTTCACCCAATGTAATTTAAGTTCATGTGTGAGATAGAGATATATAATGTGTACATATATTTATAGGCGTTATTATTATTTATTATTATGTTTATAATTGGTTTATAATTTATGTAATTAAAATCGAACTCTAGAACTTCTTTTAAATCTGTTTCGGGATTTTGACGTGTCTTTTTGGTGGGATTCTGCAGTTGTACATTCTGATTGGACCTTGGCCGTTTCCCTGCTACGGCTATTGCCGGGTCACGTATGCGGAACTTGGTGGAGATTTAACTAATTTCTGCGTGCGTGATTTGGCGGTGGCTGGGGTGGGGGTATGACCGGGTTCGGCTCGGGGTTGTCGGGCTGTGGGGCTTCATCGGAGGGACGCGTTGGTGTACCGATGCAGGTTGATGGGTTCTTAGTTTATTAGAACCCTAGCCCAGCTCTACAAACTAAATTTGAGATAACGGCATGATTCCTAACCGATAACGGCATGATTCCATTCATTATTGCCGAATCCCAAAATTTCGTTAAAATACAGCTTCGCACACCGAATTTGGCCATCATTTGTTGATAGATGGCCTAGTTTAATTGAGCATTATGCTGGAGTGGCAACCCAATTCTGCATACCCTGTTTCATGGTGATTGGTTGAGGAATGTTAAAGTTCCTTTGAGTATGGGATAAATATGTCCTATGTAGACTTGGTAATTAATCGAATATTCTTTGGTAACCAAATTAGTAACGCATTTGAAATTTTTACGAAATCAGCTAAATTTATTTGAAATATAAACATTAGTAGTTTTCTAGGAAGCATTACCTTCGAGATGCCTCACTTATTCGATGCAACTTTTTGATTTTTTTGTTTTTTTTTTTGTTTTTTTTCTTTACTATTTTGTGGTTGCTCAATTCAAGGGTTAAATACTAATGGATTTTAGAGTAATTGTAAATACATATATTGTAGTTCAAATAACTACATATATGGTTTACAAAAATTCTATTGTAAGTTGAGGAGTTAAATTAATAAATGTTTATATTATTTAGGAAGCCGGAAAATTTTAATTTGGAATTAAATTTCAGGAAATCTACAGATGCTTGTAAAATAATAATATGTTTTTGAAATATTAATTGCTGATTTTGTAGACTAGAATTGTGTTGTGATTGTAGGCGTCTATAAACAGAACAGGCCGATTCAATCAATCAATTTTTGTTTCGGAAGCCGAAAAATATTAATGTAGAATAATATTTCAGGAAATTCCACATGCACGTGAAATAATAATATTTTTTCTCAGGTTGCTGCACCTATTAAGCCTTTATCCTTCCTCTAGTAGAATAGAAGTAGATTAGAATTGTGTTGTGCCGTACGATCGCTGGGTGTCTCAAACCGGGTCGTTCCGTCTCAAAAAAAAAAAAAAAAACCTTTCCTATCCTTCCTATTGTTATATGAGTGAAATTATTAATAATTTAATATTAATTAAATAATTAATTATTAATATAATTCAATTTATTATTAATATAATTCAAATAACTATGGTTTCAGGAAATTATATTGTAAGTTGTGGAGTTGTAGAGGATTAAATTAATAAATATTTATATTATTTAGGGAACCGGTAGATTAATTTAGAATTTAATTCAGGAATCTTTAGATGTTATGAAATAATATTTCTTTGAAATATTAATTGCCGGTTGTGTAGATTAGAATTGTGTTGTCATTAGTTCATGACAACATTGGCTTTACCTAGGTATTTGTAACCGAGCTGATCTAATTAGAACCCTAGCCCAGCTCTACAAACTAAATTTGAGATAACGGCATGATTCCTAACCGATAACGGCATGATTCCATTCATTATTGCCGAATCCCAAAATTTCGTTAAAATACAGCTTCGCACACCGAATTTGGCCACCATTTGTTGATAGATGGCCTAGTTTAATTCAGCATTATGCTGGAGTGGCAACCCAACTCTGCATACCCTGTTTCATGGTGATTTGTTGAGGAATGTTAAAGTTCCTTTGAGTATGGGATAAATATGTCCTATGTAGACTTGGTAATTAATCGAATATTCTTTGGTAACCAAATTAGTAACGCATTTGAAATTTTTACGAAATCAGCTAAATTTATTTGAAATATAAACATTAGTAGTTTTCTAGGAAGCATTACCTTCGGGATGCCTCACTTATTCGATGCAACTTTTTGAGTTTTTTGTTTTTTTTTTTGTTTTTTTTTCTTTACTACATATTTTGTGGTTGCTCAATTCAAGGGTTAAATACTAATGGATTTTAGAGTAATTGTAAATACATATATTGTAGTTCAAATAACTACATATATGGTTTACAAAAATTCTATTGTAAGTTGAGGAGTTAAATTAATAAACGTTTATATTATTTAGGAAGCCGGAAAATTTTAATTTGGAATTAAATTTCAGGAAATCTACAGATGCTTGTAAAATAATAATATGTTTTTGAAATATTAATTGCTGATTTTGTAGACTAGAATTGTGTTGTGATTGTAGGCGTCTATAAACAGAACAGGCCGATTCAATCAATCAATTTTTGTTTCGGAAGCCGAAAAATATTAATGTAGAATAATATTTCAGGAAATTCCACATGCACGTGAAATAATAATATTTTTTCTCAGGTTGCTGCACCTATTAAGCCTTTATCCTTCCTCTAGTAGAATAGAAGTAGATTAGAATTGTGTTGTGCCGTACGATCGCTGGGTGTCTCAAACCGGGTCGTTCCGTCTCAAAAAAAAAAAAAAAAAACCTTTCCTATCCTTCCTATTGTTATATGAGTGAAATTATTAATAATTTAATATTAATTAAATAATTAATTATTAATATAATTCAATTTATTATTAATATAATTCAAATAACTATGGTTTCAGGAAATTATATTGTAAGTTGTGGAGTTGTAGAGGATTAAATTAATAAATATTTATATTATTTAGGAAACCGGTAGATTAATTTAGAATTTAATTCAGGAATCTTTAGATGTTATGAAATAATATTTCTTTGAAATACTAATTGCCGGTTGTGTAGATTAGAATTGTGTTGTCATTAGTTCATGAACTATTGGCTTTACCTAGGTATTTGTAACCGAGCTGATCTAATTAATCAATTTTGTTTAGGTAGCTGAAAAGTATTAATGTAGAATTATATTACAGGAAATTTCCAGATGCACGTAAAATAATAAATTTATTTCCTCAGGTTGCAGATTTAGAGAAGCAATTGTTGAAGACCAATACCATCGATATCCATTTAACCTATTAAGCCTTTATCCTTCCTCTAGTAGATTAGAAGTAGATTAGAATTGTGTTGTACGATCGCTAGGTGTCTGAAACCGGATCGTTCCGTCCCAAAAAAAAAAAAAAAAAAAAAAAATACCTTTCCTATCCTTCCTATTGTTATGTGTAAACAGGCTGTAGGAATAGGCCCGGCGTTATCCGGGACTCTTGGCTAGCACTTGGTTCTACAGTCCAATCAATCAATCAATCAATCAATTCGATCAGAAATCACAATATAAACATATATGCATGTATGTAGGAGTTTGTAAGGATGGGTGTGTATCCCACACACAAAAAAAAAATTGCTTCGTATAACAAAAATTTCGAAGAAAATAGAAAATTTTCATTCAATTTAATTGACAATCAAATACAATTACGTTGAAGTTTTTATTTTATGAATTTTATGATAGATGATCGGTGATCATTTGGGGATTTTGTTATCATTTGTGTTATGTTATTGATAGGATTAACAGCATTACATAAATTTTGTTGAATTTTATCGTTTTCTTTTTTTGATGAGTTTTTATTATATTATTACATACATACATACATACATACATAAATATGTAATATTTATGTATATGGGAAAGCATACAACATAAATAGATTGTTTGTATGCGAGGTACGGATGTATATAGAATCTTCGATGAATATCTCGTTAGGTTATTGTTTTGTGAATTGCAATAAAAAAATGTTCTATTGTTTCGTTTTATGCTTTTATCAGCCGGTCGATGAATATGTATCATGCAAGGGACATAAATAAAATATTTGGTTTTGTTGGGATAAGTACAATGCAATATGAATAGAACGTGGATGTGTATATTGTTACGAATTATGACTGTCGAATTGTGTGTTTTCTTCATAAGACATGCAATAAGTGTAATGGATAGAATTATTAACAACGCAGATACAAATAAAATTTGAGAATGTTTAAATCGCCTGAGTGATGAGATCTTAACGTTTTATGTATATTATAGGATTAAGACGGCAACATAAATATAATGATTCTTTTATTAACTTGCTTAAAGAAAATTACTTAGCAACGTTAAATATTTTAGCCTCAATTAACCATTAAACATTATATTTCTGTTGGCTGAAAAGTAACCAGTTTAATAAAATAAATATTTTTTTGACTAATAGAAACTCGAAATTTGGTTCATAGCTCCAGTTTTAATAAAATAATTAAATGTTGAGCTTTTGATGTCTATTAAACATCTTTATAAAAGCAAATGAAAGTTTGTATAAACAGTTTTACGTTGTATAATACGCTTGGGGTACTCAATTAGCTTCAAATATCTCTGTGTACAACTAAATAGAACCTAACCGGCAGTGTCTGCATCGCGGGAGTATATACTGCTACGACAGTAGCAAACTATACTACCAGAAACCAAATCTCGGAGGTGGTACTAGATAAAAACAAGCAATTTGTTCAACAAAAAAAAATCTAATACTCTAGATGGTTCAACAGACAAAATCCTGCCAAATCCACACCATTCGGGGGCTGGATCCTGCAGTGTGATGAAGATCCACAACATTAAGCTCACCAGTATTTTCAAAAAATGGAGAAAAATTTGTTTTGAAATAGAAAACCAAGCAAGAATGGTGAACATTTCCAAAAGAAGTTCCTAAAAGTTAGTGTTAGTTATCAGAAGCCGGGTAACACCAAAAATGAAATCACCTCTGCCAATTAACGTAGTTGGGATATTAAAATATTTTACCAAACAATCGATTTAAATTGATTACGGTAACCGAATATAAACTCGTATCTCTAAATAATAGCGACGTGAAAATTACTGTTGCAAAGAACATATACAGCTTTAGCTATACACAGTTTAATTCCGAGGGGCATCAATGTTTACTTACAAAGAAAGGAATAATGGTCCAATCAAAGTTATAACTAGTAGCCTTCATCCAACCGCGCAAAAAATTAATTAATTTAAGATCTCATTCATAATGGCCTACAAAAGCGAAATGCTATAGACATCATTGGGAAATAATAAAAATAATAATCAAAATGGGAAATAACCAGGGAGTTCGAATCAACAAACAAAAGAGCAAGATGCTTAAAATATTAGCTTAACATGAGAATTAAAATAAAGCCATTGAAAAAAGGCAAAAGTCAAATAGAGTAGCCCAGAGAAAGTTAAGATTTTTAAAAATATTGCCACAGAAAAACTAAGTGCGACGGATATGTGTGAAATCATTTCGCCCAAATATACCCGGTCCGAATTAATAATATTGGCACAAAATATTACAGGAAATGTGAAGTATCAAAGGAACTAATGTAAAGTATCAAAGAAACTGAAGAGCTAAAAGGATTTAGAAACAAAATTCATCAAATTTCAAATTCAAATTAAAAAAATACATGCGAAATGTGATGGAAATCTGTGTATCGGAAGTGACAGCTTCCCTAAGAGATTTTTAAACTTTTACAGTGAAGACTTAAATTTCAGCAGAGGGTTAACTTTTTTGAGTTTCTGAAATTTAGCAGAATAAATGATATTTTTATCAGGAATCCGGTCCGGTTGTTTTCCGATTTAGAAATTAAGTGTGGTGAATTTCAGATCTTTGTACATTTGTCGTAAAAGATAGGCGGGTGTCGGCCACAACAAATTCACATTGCCATTTTTTTGGATTGTCCACATAAAGTATATCTAGTTTTCATTTTTTACGATATTTAACTTTTAATAAGTATAATGGGCATCGAGATTTTTGTAAATTTACCATAGCATATTGCCGAAGTGAGAAATTGCTTTTTATTTAAAAAAAATATCTGAATGTGTGTAGCTATGTATAAAACCATGCAGACTAAATATGTGATTTTTCTGCAGCACATTGATCGAAGTGAAACTTAATATTTACGCTTTCTTCATAAATTGAAAGAGTTCATTAAAATCGGCCAAAATCGGCTCACTGAGAGTAACAGCTTCCATTAGATCATTTGTTATACTGTTAAAGTTAGCCTAAAGTTTCCAGCCGAAAGATAATGCAGATAGTGTCTTGAATATAGCAAAAATCAGTCATGAACTCGAATTCAGGAGAATTTAGGATCGGGTTATATCATTCGGGTGAAGGGGTAATTATTTCAGTTTATAGGAATTTAAAAATCGATAGGAGCGAGAGTACAAAGAGAGTTTAACTGTCGGCTGAAATAGTCAAGACACTATGTGCATTATCTTTCGGCTGGCAACTATCGGCTAACTTTAACAAGGTTTTTTGTTATTATTTTTCAAATATTTTAAATATCATTTATTAACCTTAAAAATGACTAAGAACAAAGCGACTTGATGAAATTTGCAACAATTACGGTACTGATAGGTCTTCCAAACTTTAAGCTGAAGTTACTAATTGTGGAAAAATTGGTTTTTCAAAAGAAACTTGGTTCTTTTCAACCCAAATTAAAAGATCTCAGTAATTTTTTAATTTTTGGGCAAAGCTGGTTTCCCGAAAGTGACTGCTTCAATAGGAGCGTTTCCGATTATTGCATTTATTTTGAAAATAATACAACATTTATGAAAAAAAAACATTTCAAGTTAAATTTTTAACAAAATTAGTTCAAATAATTTTTTAAATACTACCGGAAATGACTATTTCATCAAAAATCGGCTTTTTTGAAGTCCAGGCGGATGAACTATTCGAAAGGAGTTTAAATACTTTAATTGAGAGATGGAACTACTCTTTCTAACTTCGGCGATATAGAAAGTGGTAAATCTGCTAAAGAGCAAAATTACTATACTTTATATATCTAAGTAAAAGGAATTAAAAAATTTTACTTTATTAAGCGCTTAATATTATTTTCGCCTTACTTTCAGATAAACAATACTGGATGAAAACTATTTTTTATTTCGGCGATAGAGCAAATTCCGCACCGGTGGAAAAGTGGTCAGCATGCTTGCTCCAGCGACCGGAGATCCCGGGTTCGATTCGCAGTGGGGACAAGGTAAAAATTTTACGGCTGGTTTAGGATTAATGAATTACTCATTCATTATGCGAAACGAAAATATGATTATGAAACCTAATTTGAGGCAGCCAAACTATTTGCTCTCTCCCTCTTTCTGCCACTAAATCTCATCAAATTTAGTGGCAGAAAGAGGGAGAGAGCAAATAATTAATCTGCAAAAACCTCAAGAACAAAATTTTTCATGAATACAACATTTTATTTTAGAACAATATTAGTACGAGGGTTGCTTGAAAAGCTTCCAGAATCAACATGAAGATGACAGCACTCTTTGACAAAATTGGGGATGTATACTCACCGTAATGTCAGCCATTTTGGACGCGCAGGTGTTGTTTAACAATCGTTTGAGTGAGTCAAAATTAGTGTTTTCGTGAAAATGGAAAAATCCGAAAATCGAGTTGTCATTAAATCTTTATTTTTGAAAAGCTTAACGCAAATTAAAGACGAGTTCATGGCTGTTTACAGAGAATCTGCACTATCATTTACCACCGCGAAATTTTGGGCAGCTGAATTTATACGTAGCAGTATCAGTTTGGATGACGATGAACATTCGAAACGGATAAAAACTGCAACTAGCAGCGCATCGCCAAGTTTTTTAAATGATGCTAGACTATCGCATATTCAATCAATATCTAGGCATGAATTAGCTATCCGTGCTTTGTGCGTTGCCTTTGCTGACTTTGGACTATAATCGTGTTCGAATGAACATTTTTAACGCTCTGTTGGCGCACTCTAGACACACTCTAGAATCAAAAGTATAGCCAAAACAGGTGGACTGCCAAAAGGGTTCAAAAATGGTAGACTGTTCTTTCGGCTGAGAAAGAATGGGGTCCGTTTTTTGGGATATTCGTGGAGTTATCATACCACGCATCCTTGCTAGACAAGCTGAAAAATCCTTGCACCACCAAGAAAATTCGCCGTCTCACCCCTCAGCGGTTGCCATGGTGAAAAACCACCAATTACGTTTGAACTGCTTGACTATCGTTCTTACTCACCAGATCTTACCTCAAGCTACTTTTTTTGTTCCCTAAACTTAAACTTGCGCTCGGAAGACGTCGATTTTCGTAAGATGCCATTACCTTCGTAAACAACTATTTTAAAGAGAAAGACCACCCAATACTATTTGGACGGGTTGAAGAAATGGGATCAAGGCTGAGAAAAATGTATAGTCTTATACAAGGTGGCCATGTAGAGAAATAAAATTAAATTTGAAGAAAAAATATCTTGTTCTTAGGTATGAAACTTTTTAAACCACCCTCTCTTAAGTAATGTTTTGAGCATATTTGCAATCTTTTTGTTTTTAATCGTTTTTTTGTAAATGCTATATTGAATTTCATAAAAAAATGTCTGTCATGTGTATCGTGTGGTGAATTATTTTATTTAGAAAAAAAAAACACATTTTAAGGTTAGTTGAAAACCAATGTCGAATTATATTTTAATCAGAAAATTTTAGACATGGATTAATTTTTTTAATATGTGAATCAATTTTGTTTTGTTATTTTAAAAATATAAAAGATGTAAATGTTGGCTCTTCAAAATGAATAATAATTTTTGACCTACATACTGACTTATAAAGCTATAAAGTTACTATGATGAAAACTGTCAGTTTTGGTGGCCCGATATTTGCCAAAAAAATTGCAATTTCAGAAAACTGATCTGGACCGGTATGTTTGCAAACTAAATTTACAATTTGCTTAGTTTAGAGTCGTCTTCTCATAAGTTTTCACTTCCGGTGGACCGATTTTGGCAAAACATCACTAAATCCTCGTTATTTATTAAAAAAAAGCTTATATACATATAGTAACCTAATTTTTCTTGAACTACTGAGGTTTCGCTTTTTGTTTTTTTCAAAAGTTGTTAATCTCAAGTTTCAGACTAAACATCGTTATTTTGAATTAAATTCTGAAAATCTGTTCTGGTCGGGATTGTAGCTAACTTAAACACAAGAAGAGATTTTTTAAGACTACGTTTTTTGACTTAGGCCATATGTCAAATGGTAAATTTGTAAAAATCTAGAGATCAAAATTTTCCATGAGTACAAAGCGGATGTTGCACCTTTAGACGAGCTTAAAGTTAATTTTATAATTTAATAAACAAAACACCAGAAAACAGGTGTTTTATACGTTTTACATTCGTGTGTCAACCAAATAGTAGTCATAGGAAATCTTTTACTTCTAAATTTCTTTATTACTGAGATATGTTGTTTAAAAAATTCAACATTGTCCTGCTATGCAAAATGAACATTAAAGAAAAAAAAATTTAAAAAATGTCTTCATGTTTTGGGGAAGAAAATTATAAAACTGGTTTTCATAACCTTGCATGAAGAGTAATAGGTGCTACGAGTCTTGCCATCCGATTGCAGCAAGCATTGTGATGCGTTGTCAATGTAACTTTACGTGTAATAATTTTTGACCAACCCACCAATAATCTTCCGCTATTGCAATATTAAAAAAAGTTGGCTTATATATCGCATTGCACATTCTATACTATTTCAACTGAGAATGATTTAAAACGATTACTCTGTTACATTCTTTTATGTGTTTTTTCTGTTCTGTCAAAAAATTGCACCAATCCAACGACTCCCGCGGGTTTTGTGTCGGAAAACTTGTAATTAGTTTATAGCTGCAAAATTATAACATTTCCTAACTAAATTATACCGAACCGTCTTAATATGATTTAGATTGGAACTGTTTAACAAATTATTTCATGTAAGCTTAATATAATTTTCAATGGATTTTCTCTTCGTAATTACTATACTATGTGGTTTTAGTGTACTTTTCCTAGCAAATAATTGTAACCGAATAGAAAATTGGGATATTATCTAATATCTAGTATATTTAAGAATTTATAAAAAAACACACTTTTAATTCCATTTAGAATACTTTAAATTGGAATCTTTTTAATATTTTCAAAAAACTGGCACTCATTTATTTGGCATTGGCGGCCAATGGGTTTGATTTGCAGCAACGATTATTTGAATATACCAACACAAATGTCTTTTCAACGCACTTGATATTTATTTTGATACGCAAATTCGTAATGTCTCATCAGAAATACTTTTGTAACTACATTTCGACTTCATTTCTTTTTATGTGCGTTCGTTTGAATGGGCACAAGATAATTTACTTAAAGGTATAAGAAAATATAATTAAAATTTATTAATATCTTATCAATAGTAATTTCAAATATATTTTATTAATTCAAAACTCTATAATTTTACTTACACTACTAATAATAATCTTAACCTTCGTCCGGCGACATAATTTTACAACACTTGAAGTGTTTTGCAATGCTAAAATCTACTCGATCCCCTATATCTGAAGAGACTAGGGATATTTTTCTAAAAAAAGGTTTGAATGGTCCAGCAAAAAAATGTAGAGATCTCACAAAATTTTACGGCTTCTACAAGAAGATTTGTTAGTATTTAAAAACGGAAAACGTACAATTGTACCTATTCCGCCTGACGAGGATTAAAAGGTGATGCAAAAATGAACTTCTTCCCAACTACTAACTGTAATAAACATATTATATTACAATCCGGTCGTTGGCAAAAAATAAGGGTTAGTATTTGCACTTTGTGCGAAAATTTTATTTAAAATAACAAAAATTGGCTAATTTATTTTTATGAATAAGACTTTATACAAACAGAAGTATGAATGTTATTATATCTCCTCCAGGGAACGATGATCCGATGATCATAATAAAGAAAATCTTATCAATCAACGATGTGGCTTTTACTGTCCAAATACAGATGTTGAAAGAAAAAATATAATGATAAAAATTAAAAAAAAAAAGATTTAATCATGAGACACCTAATAAGCTTATTACAAACACCAATTCGATAAAGAAAGCATGATTCTTTATAATATGGCCAAGTCCAAACGAAGGGTCAAAGAATGGCCGGAACAAATCAAATTTTGAATTTGGAGTACTATATAAAGATTTGAAGCATAAGGACCGGTGTGAAGAACTAAACCAAATTTGTTATTTTAAGACTTACGCGAGTGTACATTCAATATTTTAACAGTGTACTTCAATAAAAAGTTGTACAGAAATTATTGAAAATTCCATTAAAATAGTTAAAAGCAAATTCATTCAACTTTTTGTGATGGGATCGTTGAGTATTTTGATGCACGGGGCCGATCCTCGAGATTTCCACGCGGTTTCATTATAAACGTTAAATCGCTTAACTAATAGGCTTTCAAAATATCATGGTAAGATTTATTGCTAGTGATAAGCATTATGAATTAACAAGCTTTTAATGGGAAATCTTAACTTATTCAATTTTTTGTGGTGGGATCGTTGAGTATTTTGATGCAAGGGGCTGATCTTCGAGATTTCCTATTGAAAGCTTGCTAATTCATAATGCTTATCACTAGCTCTAAATCTTACCATAATATTTTAAAAGCCTACTAGTTAAGCGATTTAACGTATATAATGAAACCGCGTGGGAATCTCGAGGATCGGCCTCGTGCATCAAAATACTCAACGATCCCAACACAAAAAGTTGAATGAATTTGCTTTTAACTATTTTAATGGAATTTTCAATAATTTCTGTTCAACTTTTTATTGAAGTACACTGTTAAAATATTGAATATACACTCGCGTTAATCTTAAAATAACAAATTTTTTTAAGTTCTTCACACCGGTAGCATAAGGACCTTATTTCTCTTTCTGATGGGAATTTTATTCCAAAATACTATCAATTAATATTATCAAGGACCACTAAGAGTGAATGCTCTCAATTCATTGATTTCGTTTTATCCTATTTTGAATTAAACCTTTACCGATTTCGGACATTAACCGTAACATAACATACAGTTTTCTTTCCAACGCTTCTCTAACATTTCGAAGCCGTTTTGTAGAACGGCCGCGTCATTTGACGCTAATTTTTAACCCTAGAGCATTTTTGTGAGATCAGCGAACGGGTACTATAGTCGATGGGAGTCAGATCTGAAGAAAACGAAGGATGGGGAAGCAAGTCGAACTTTAATTCGTGCTATTTTGCCACCGTAGCCTTAGTTAAAATACTGTTTTTCTTTTTGTGTGAGGCTGTTTTTCGCAATTTACTATTTCAAATGTCTCGAAAACGCCATGTAATACTCGCTACTTTATTTACTTACTGCAAGTGTTACATCCCAAGAAGGAATTTGGCTGCCTCAACAATATTTACCTATATACATAACCCATTCTGCGTCAAGATAAAGCTCATGTCCAGAGCCTTCTATTCGTCTTTTCCGAGGTTTTACTTTCGGTGGTGTCGACTCTAGAAACTCTAAAGCACGCTTAGTGGTCCGGTATGCGATTGAAGGATATTTTCAACTATCTGATTCTAGATAATTTTGTGTATCCGATAACGTCAATTTTCGAAAGATAATTTTTTCCAGTTCCGAAAAAATTGGAATTTCTCTCTCATCACCGACTTTTTATAACGATTTACCATAAAATTTGGGTGAATTTTCATGAAAATCTCTTTATCGATCTCAGTTCCATCTAACATTGGAATAATTAAGATATTTTGAGCGCAATTTAGTGATGATCAAGAAAACGATGACTTTGACGAATGAACTATGAATAATTTTTTTTTAAACTTTTATTTATGAAACCAATACAAAAACTTTCTACACTCTAAAAAATTATAGTAATTTTACTACAATCATTGTAGATTCGTGTTTGTTTATAAATAATTAAACTGTTTAATTTTATTACAATTCTGTAGTAACCAGAAAAATTTGATATTAAAATTCAACAAACAATAAATATTTATCAAATTGATGGTGAAAAATTACCAAATTTGGATTAGAATTGTTGAAATTGGGAATTTAGGCATATTTTGTTTATAAATTAATAGTTTGTTGTTGACTAATCAACAGCTAAATGTTTATAATTTCCAATGAGATGTTATGATGATATTCTATTATGAGAGTATATGCAATGTAAAATGCGTTACTCTTTGATTTCTATGACAAACTAACAGTAGGACTATATTGCACTCTTTTTCTCTTAGTGACATAAAATATAATTCCATTCCATTTGCAAACGTTTGGGATTTGTATTCTTTCACTTATATTGTACACACTCTAAAAATTTTTTGTTGAATTTTACTTCAATAATTGAGTATAACTAATTACACTCAATTATTGTAGTAATTTTAAACTGGAAAGAAATATTCAACTTCCGGTTTAAACGTCAACTTTTAAAGGAGAGAATTTAAACAAAAAAGTTATTAATAATATTTTGAATATTGTTGAATTATTAACAAAATGTGTTTACCATTAGTCAATATAAAATTATATTTAAACACTTTTTAAACATTTTTACAATTAAATTGAAACAAATTAAATTTGGCTTTCAACAATAGTTGATGAAATTGACATGTAAAATTGTTGAATTTTTAGAAGATATATGCTGATTTTTTCATAAAATTTGTTTTATCTCAATCACTTGTTCTTCGAATTTAAACTCAAAATTGTTGATATTTTAGTCCAAATTTACTTTTATTTTTAAATTTATTATATTTAAATTATATGTTATATATATATATATATATATATATATATATATATATATATATATATATATATATATATATATATATATATATATATATATATATATATATATATATATATATATATATATATATATATATATATATATATATATATATATATATATATATATATATATATATATATATATATATATATATATATATATATATATATATATATATATATATATATATATATATATATATATATATATATATATATATATATATATATATATATATATATATATAATATTTCATTCAAATAACAATTAAATACTTAGATACATTTTCCAATTATACATAGTAAATTTCTAAAATGAGCTAACATAAAATTTCGTAAATTTTTATTTAATACAATAGTACTAGTATAGACATACTAAATTCAATTCAAAATGAAATTTTAAATAATAGAAGTGGAAAATTTTAATAAAAAAAAAATTAAATATTCTGGTAGATTAAATAAAACAAAATTATAACTTGAGTCTTTCTGGCATTGCATCCAGTTTCCGAACCAAATTACTTACATATTTTAAGCCACAGATACATGGACTTTTTAGGTCCGCGACGTTTTGCTGGAGCAGAAATCTAACCATAAAATCAAAAGATTGCGAAATATCCTTCGGATACTGTATATTAAAATTGTAATAGTAGCATATCGCTTCGATAATCAATAGTGATGTATTTGTTGTAGTGTTGCTGACCGATTTTTTTTCAATAAAAATGTACCCGATTTTTGTTCCCAAAGTTTCATCTAAGGAGTAAAAATGTACGTGTTACATTTTACATCGAACTTGAAAAACATCACTTACCAATTATTGCGATCCGTGGACTATTCGTGGGAATGGTCTTGACGACGTCTTCCATTTTTGTACCCTCCTATAAATGATAAAATTTTAATAAAAAACACAATTGTTTTAAAACAATTTTTACCGTAACTTTATAGACGCTTGCTTTACGCAAACTATTCGAAACGAATGATCTGACACGTATTGGACACGACTTTATTATTACAGTATTTTGATAACATTTTATATCGCACTTACCTTTAAGAAAACATATCACACAAACTACTTAAATACTTTCTTGATTTTTAACTTTTAATGTTTGTTCTGCAGTCCAGTCGCTTCAGATTTAATGCATTTATACAATATGGCATCTAACTCTAAATGAATTTTGTGTTATTTTGTTGAATATTCATCAATTTTATGATTAATATTTACCACAAAATGGTTTTATTCAACATTTCTACTGAAAATTTATCAATTGATTAAAGTTCAACAAACGTATTGTTTAGTTTCCATCAACAAGTAAATTTGCAACATATTTGTGATGAAATTTGAACAACTAATTGAAAAAAGTCAACATTTTATTGAATAAATAACAAAAATTGTCATTACTACATTTATTGTATGGAAATTGCAAAAATAATTTAAATAAAATTAATTGATCTTTAGTTTAGATTTGATCAAATTTTTTAGAGTGCAGTAGATGCAACCAAAAACTATTTTTTTTTTGTTGTTCATTTTGTGTGTTTGGTACATTTCATCTAAGTGCGATATATTATGGTGGCAACTGTATATAGTAACGCGAGCATCTTCTAAAGTCTCCCGATAAACCAAATAATAAATTTTACATTTCAAGTAACCTGTTTAGTTCGTGTTCAAAACTTGTGTAATCGGGCCGACAAGATTTTGTTCAACATTTACAATAAATTGCGATTAAATTAAATAATATACAAGTGCGTTAAATTGTTTTGTTTTAAATGTTTATTTAAATTTAAAAGTGATTTAATGTTAAAAATGTTTTTTGTTAAATAAGCGTCTATTTTGATAAAATCATTATAGGTATGTGGACAAATGGCGACGGTGTAAGTGAATTTATAATTCATTTAACTATTTGTGTGTATTACAATAAATAAAGTAATAGGATAACTATTATCTTTGTGGTTTAACAATATTCTTACGATAATTTTATTAGTGATAAGTTTACGGTGTCATTATTTTCGTGTAATTTGAAATAATGAAGTGTGTTTCTGATGTTTTTTTTATAAAGTTTTCATAAATTTCTTATAGCAAAACCAAGTACTAATCAGGTTTATTAATTTAGTTATATTTTTGAAACGTAATTTGGAACGTATAATTGGATCAAAAAGGAAAATTATGCTTATAACACTAATTTAGTAAATACGTACTTCATTATAAAAAACCACGCCATTAAATTATCAAAATTAAGTAACAATTATAAAACATCATCAAAACTTTAATGAAATTTAAATTAAATTTATAAAAATTAAACAAAATTTTTTTTAATTATTTCACATTAATCAGTACATGTATTTTAAAGAAAAATTATAGATAGATGTAATGTATAGCAATTAGAAAAAACATTTTGTCAATCCAAACAATAAACGATGTCATTATAAAGGTAAAATTTAAATCAAAACTTCATAAATGTTATAATTAGCATACACTGAAAATTTCACCCTTCTACTTTGTTCCAGGAGTAAATGGTGTTGAGTATACTGTGAAAATTTCCTTGCTTTACGTCATTGACAACATACGCATATGTTTCAAAAAATCTTTTTGAAGTCATTTTAAATATATTAACATGCATTTACTACTTCTCTCTACAACAATTTATAGGATGTATGGAATGTGCATTCAGAACATTCGCATTTGACGAATTTGATCGGGATTCTTGTACGTAATGACATTCATCTACCTTTATACTCAAGTGGAGCTTCTAAGCAATGTAAGTATAATAAAAACGGCAGTACTTTCTAGAGTATGGTATATTAGACTGTTCTGAAAATATTAACAATAAATTTAATTTATATGTATTTTAATATATTCCGGCAGTTCAAGTTCTGAAATTGTAGAGGACGATTTTTTAGAATACTATTCTGATGATGATGATGATAGGACCCCGCCAAAATCGTTAACTACAGGTTCTACGGTGAAACACTCTGGTTTACCAGCGAGTAGTCATAACGTTAGTATGATTCCAAATTCTAATCAACCACGCACCCTGCAACGCACAAGGCTTCTTCGTCTCCATCGTCCATCTCTAACGGAGAAATTAGTAATGTTTCATCAGCTTTGTCACCCAAAGTTCTCGGGTCATCAATGTTTTTCAACTTTACTATTCATTGGGACAATTTTCCAAACGACATATTGTTTAAACTTCGAAATAAACAAAAATAAAGTTCCAGCGCGTTTGTGAATTGTATAGTTGATAAACGAAGAAACGTTAGTCGAAACCGTTAGATATATTATCGTTAGTAATATAATATCTGAAATTTTGTTTCCTTACAGATTATACGTTGGAGTTTGCAATATTTTATGTATTCATTGGAAAAATCATAGCAGCACATCTTAACATAACAGACTTAAGAATAATGCAATGTATATCATACTACAATATCCGAGGGAAATATGGCATACTTTGTACTTTATAGTGCGTTTTTTCTAAATAATTATCCCGAAAAGCCGAGAGGACAAAAAAAACATTTATAACATGTCAAAAACTAATAATTTAATATGTAAATTGACCGATCACGATATAAATTAAAATTCAAAATTTATTAAAACTGTCAATATGACTTAATTTAATTAGGTACATATATATATGCATGAGTAAAATGTAAAATTTATTACAATTTTAATTATTAAATGAAATTTTTATTACTAATATGTACTTATTTTTAAAAGTTTATAATTTATTGAGGAATAACAGAAGCCTTCCAACTCCCTGACAAAAACCTATTTTATTTTTTACAAACATTTTTCTATTGAAATTAAATTAGTTTTATTAAATCAATACAATTTGACTATTGCGAGTTATAATTCTATATTAGTTAGATTTTTCATATGTGTTCAAAACAAAATATTTAAATTTATAAACGGAAGTTTAAAATTTTTAAATTAAATTTTTAATTCTTCAACTTTTAATTTTGAAATTTTTTCGTCGCAATTTCTGAATATAATTTATACTCGTATAATAGACACATCATGCGTTAAGTTGGTACTTGGGAGGCTTTTATTATAGAAATCATTTATATTTGAAAACTGACCACAATTATTGAACACATTTAAGGTTTTGCGATGTAAAATGTTTTACTAATTTATAAGATTTTTGATATATTGTAATATACATATAATGCCTTGAACTAGAAATACAGTTTATAAAGTTTTGTTAGTTTACAAAAACATAAAAATAATAAATAACTGGAAATAATAAGTAAATAAATAGTGCTGTATATTATTTCTTGTTTGAGATATTTAAATTTCAGAAATGTTTTCATTTTATAATCTTAAGCAATAATTTAATCGACAAAGTATTTTTTAAAAATGTACAACTTAGTTGAATTTAGTAAAAAATTAAAAAATAATGTTTTGATTTAGGTTTCTATCCTAGCAGACAATGGAAAGACGAACATAACCCATTTAGGACCAGATTAGCGCAAACCCCAATGAGATCTGTTCCTCAAATATTTGTGCTGGCAAAATTTAAAAATTAAATCAAGTAAGGAAATTTTCAACACAATGAGTTTAAATTTGCATATCAACAAAACCAAAAACAATAAATTTATAACTTTAAATGGGTAAACTTTAATAGTATACATTAATAATTATAACTTGCCTTGTGAATCGGCAAGATAGTAACTTTCTTATGAACGTCTTCTGATCATTCGGAATTTCTAGTATTTTTTTAAAAATTTGATTAAAATTGTTTAATTTACCCAGAAGGGGGGTCCCTAATTATCAACAATCAACGTTGAACTTTAAATATAAAATATTTGAATTTCAACCGAAACGTGTTGGTTTTTGTAACGAAAATACTAAAAAACCACTTATAAATATTGAATTTTATAAAACTAATGTATTAATTTTAATCCAATATTATTTAATTTCCACAAAAATGTTGACTTTTCATTACATTATTTATAAAATTAAACATTAATTGAAGAATATTGATAAACCAAAATTAAATTTTATATTTAGTTTATTAATATTAACCATCTAAAAATCAAATTTCATACTTAATGTATGAAAATTTATACATTTTTCGATGATTCAACAAGCCCCAGTTGAAAGTCAAATACTGTCCAAGCAAAGTTCAACAATCTGTAATAAAATTTAAGCAATTTTTAGTTGCATTTTTAATATTTTTTATTGAATATTGGTAATTTTATGTTAAAATTAGAATATCGTGGTACTCTACTTTCAACATAATTGATTAAATTTAAGGCATTTTACATCGATAATTAAACATTTAAATAATAAATATCTAGTAGTCTCAGATTAAAATTCAGCATCTATAGATGAATTTTAAACATATTCTATAATAATTTGAACTGCTTTAGTTAATAATCCAACAGTTTCTGCTCACAATTGCACAACTTTATGTTGAATTTTAAAAATTGTTTATTAAAATTCCATAAAATATGATATTTTTAATTATTATTTGTTGAAATTTAATATTTGTGCGAACAAAAATCAATATTAATTTTCCTTGCATTCAACAAAATTTGTTAAAACGCTGAAGAGTGGAAATAGTAAAATTCAACCCGAGTTTAATTTTAATACAATTACTGTAGGTAACCTGTTACATGCATTTAATGTAGTAAAATTCAATAAATATTTTTTAGAGTGTAATTTCTGTTTAACAGCAGTTTAATTTAATTAGTAAATGAATAACATTTTAGGTCTTTTTACACGATTGTTTTATTATTAGAGAAACTTTTAAGTGTGCAAGAAGTTTCCAGTTTTAAACAATATTACCGGACTTAGTTCTTATTACCAAAAGAATCCTGATAAATATTCCAATTAAAAACATACTAGTGATCTTTAAAAATTTATTTTTTCTGCATAAGCAACCTAAATGACATAATGTTTCATTTTTATATTGTCCAGTCTAAAACAAATTACGAACAATATCTCGTAAACCAACTGGGCTACACTGAAAATGTTGCTACAAGAAGAAACCTTTCTTTAGTTGCTAACATTTCTAACGGATATTTTTTGGATTCTAAACAATACCTACCCAATATTTAACAAAAACATCTTAGCTCTCCTGAAAAATGACGTACACTTTAGAATGTGCAAAGCGATATATTATAGCCAAAACACAACTTTCTTTTATCACAAATCTATACCACAGATCTCAAATACACCACCCTAGATTTCGAAAGCAAAACTTATACAATACTTGTTTTCCTTTTGGTAAGACTTTTGGTAACTAACTAAACTAAAACTAATGTTTAATCTTAATTTATCTTTTTTTTATTTACATCTTTTATTTTTTTTGTCATTTTGACAAAAAAATCAAAAAGCTCTCATTAAAGATGTTACTTCCACTACTCAGGCTACCAAATTTCGCAAGAACCTCGCTAATAATTGAAAAAGCTCAGGTATGAAGATTTAATCCGAAGACTGTATTGATGCAAAATTTGGGTGAAAAAAGTATTTTTTTATCAAAACTCAACTTTTCCAGTAAAATTTAAAAATATTATCAGAAATAACGTCATTTGAAATTTAATTTACAATCTTTTTTGTTTTTATTTATTTTTTCGTGAATGCTATAACGTTTAAAAATATTTCCAATAGTTGCTGTAAAAAATGTAACTTCCGGTGAACTAATTTCATTCAAATATCAATTGGGACCTCCCAATTTATGGTAAAACCTTACCAAAGAAGTTTCATCCATCTCGATTCAGTAATCCGTCTAGGCTGTAAAGAGGTTGAATTTCTGTTAAAAGCAGTTTTAATTCAAAAATCATAGCGAATTGTAAATCTACAAACATGTCGAGTTTAAAATTTTTCATGATTACTGTAGTTTATTTACTTTCCACGTAATAGAAAGTAATAAAAGCACTGAACGATTAAACATATTTTTGAGAAGGATATCAAACATCTTATCTTGCGATACATCAATATTTTTTTTTCAATATGATCATCCTACATAAAATAATCATCTATAACAATTATTGTTTGTCCTCAATCAAACCCTTTAAATATTTATTGGGTTTTCCCGGGCACAGAAAAAGGAAACTAAGAAATAAAAATTTATCACAAAATTGATAACTTCATGATTGAAACATTTCCATTTCGCATGATTTTTTATTTCAATTCATTTCAATTCAATATCACAACAGTCTTCAAAAAAAAGCTTCTTTCCTTTTGTTCGAGTTGTATTTTTTTCTCTGCACAATAAACACAAATACATATACATAAATTGTTCTGTTGAGATTTTGGTTTTGTTTTCTTATCTAAAGTATGGTAAAAAAAAGCAAAATGTATAAATTGAAATTCAATATACAATACGCCTATATCTTATTATGTTAAAGATTTTTATTTTGGTGCTCTTGGAAAATTTAAAAGCTCATGCATGTATATCTATAAGATGAGTTATAGAAAAAACGGATATCACTTTTTTAACGTTTTTTGTGTATAGTTGTATTTGTACTTAGACTAGCCTATATTTTTTCCGTCCGATAGCAACAATATTTTCTAATCGAAAATAATTTTTCATTCGTTTGAGACAAGCGTAAAAAAATGGTAAAATTATTGGATACATTACGCACTATAAAATGGTGTTGATGTACACATTTGGATTTTTAGCGAAGGAATACTAAACATTTTCCTTCTATATATATTAGGATAGATGTGTATATCCTTTTTGATAAATATATAAATAAAACGGAGAACGGAATTCCTTCGAAAATATAACGCAAACATCTTTGGTATGAAAAGAAATGAAAATAAGAAAAATGACCTCCATAACTTAACATCAATTTTAAATGGATTTACATTTCCATACATACACATAAACGACGTTTTAGCATAAAATGGGTGAACAAAACACAAGAAAATGATAAATTTCACATCTAACTACTTTAAGATTGTTATTATTCCTTTGATTTTACATAAAAATTACCAAATACAACTCACTCTTATACTATGCGTGTTTAGCTCACGGTCCTATCCATTTATCTTTGTATTCTTTGTATGAAATACAATAAAGAAAAGTTGAGCTGTTTGCGCGCCTAATCTTGTAATCTGAAGAAAAATTTTCTAATATTTTTCATTTTTATAGTGTTCGTGTGATTTCGTGTAACAAACTGGTACGATTTAAATAATTATTATTTCATTATGGCGGATGGTGATAACATTTTTAGATTGAAAACTTTTTGATGGAATGAAATATGAAACACTGCGGGAATGTTGTTTTACTGGATATATATAATTGAACGTAGCTCACCCACACAAAATTATTATTACTATGTATTGTTAATTTTTTATGTTATTGTTATTTTGTTTATGGGAAATGGAATGGAATGATATAAGGAAAAAGCTACTCTGCTGTATGCTGTAAATTATTTGCGTCTCATGTGTAATATATATTGAATATTTAGGATCGAAATGATTTTTGGTTTAAGGAATACTCCCACTATATTTTGTACATATTTTATAGTATCGAAGGATGTTTATCGGATTCGGATTTAATGTTGGTTCTGTTTAAATTGTTTTATTAAAGTTGCCAATTATTTCCGCATAAATTACAGAATAACATAGACGCAAAGATTTAATTTAAAAATAAATCTACATCTCAAAAATGGCCTAACATTTTTTTATTTCCATTCCCATTTTTTCATTTCGGATTCAAGGACAACCATTTTATGTCGCAGATCAATTTCAATCAATTTACACAAATTATTATTTAATCGAACGACTTTATTAATAATTGATAATCTTCATTCCATTAACATCGAGAAAAAACGACTTTCGAAAGTTGCAGTACCAACTGTTAATTTACCTTCCGAGTAACATCAGTCAACCTCTAAATATTCAGAACCTGCTCGATTCGTACACATAAAAACTTAGGTTAGGTTTCAGTGGTTGACACTTAGGCCATTTTTGGCCCATTGTGATACCACGCATTAACGCCACATCATTAACCCATTCACCTACTCACACAATTACAGTATACCACCTGCACAATGTCAACCTGTATATTGACATGTACGGTGGGTCGGCGTTGAATTCTGCACTCCATCAGAGAGTCTAAGTTGTGTTTATTAACATCGCCGATTGTAATCGATGATGAAAATTTGATTTGCATCCTGCCTCTGATGGGATTCGAACCCAGTACCTCCCGGTCCAAGTGCCGAAGCTTTAACCTTTAACTTCCTGAGCACATTAATCGCAATATTTTGCCTTCTGACATATGGATCTTGCATTAGAACAATTCAGACTATTGACCAATATCGAGAATTGAATGGTAGATTTCTGACAGAGAGAAAAAATTGAGAGAACGTCAAAAGACAAATCATCACGACATTCCAAGTTTTATGTATCAAAAAAATTTCGCAACATGTCAACCAAGAAACCACAATACTTGTGTGATTTATTATTCGGACAAAGAGACATTGATGATAAGGCAAAATCATTCAAACAAGTAGCACAAGCTTTGTTTTTTATATCGCCGACTTCATTTTATTTTATAAGAAGTTTAATTTTCTATCAAAGTTCTCGATTCTCAGATGGCGTCCTATTAAAAACTTGAAGCGTCGGTTAAAAATTTAAAACTCCGTCAGTGACCCCATTCGTCACATTGATTTATGATGGGAAAATAAATCGCCAAAATTTATCATACAACGAAGTGCACGAGGAAATTAAAGGTTTCCAAGATTACAGCTATGTTCGATTTCCTTCTTTAGCTCAATCGGTATGCGTCTTTACGGTACGAGGAATTTTCTCAAAATAGAAATTTGCATTAAATTACTTAATTGAATTAAATACATAGACCTACACGTTCCTAGCGTAAATATGACATAACAATCAAGAAGCATATAATGTACATATTGTCATTTCCTTGTCGATACTCTCTCTCTCTGGCTTTCACATCCCATGAAGGGATTTCGCCGCCCGCACAATGGCCCTCCATCCATCCCGATCCATTGCTCTCGTCCTCCAGTTTCGACATCCTAATGCTTGCAGATCTTGTTCAATGTCGTCACGCCAGCGTAGTCGGGGTCTTCCTCTACGACGTACTCCGGCTGGTTGTTGGTGAAACACTTTATATATCATCCGTTGTTGTGGGGACCTTGCAACGTCTCCGAGCCATCTCACTCGATTGGATTTAATGAATCCGATGATATCGCTGCCTCCGAGGAGTTGCTTTATTTCGTGATTCATACGAATCCGATATTCGTTGTTCGCAACTTTAATTGGACCAAAAATTGAACGTATGACCTTCCTTTCGAATGTAGATAACAATCTACAATCGTTAGAGGTCATGGTCCAGCTCTCGCTTCCGAAAGTCAGCACAGGTCTTATTAGTGCTTTATAAAGTGCGAGCTTGCACGACTGCGATAGATGTTTCGAACGCAATAATCTTGATTGGGCGTAGAAAACTCGTTGTCCGGCAGCGATTCGGGCTTTTATTTCTGCCTGGATTTCATTCAGTGATGTTATAACTGACCCGAGGTATTTAAAGTTTTCGACACCATCAAAATTGTGGTCGCCAATTCCGAGATTTGCACTAGAGATGTTCCTGGGTGTTGTTAGATATTTGGTTTTACTGCTGTTCACCTCCAAACCAAGTCTTCTTGCGCAGCGATCGAGCGGTATGAAACTGTCTTTGATATCGCTTGGTCTTCGGCCAAGAAGCACGATATCATCTGCATATCCAAGAATTTGGCCGGATTTATTAAATATACAGCGCGAAGTTTGGATGTTGCTTTTTCTCACTACGTACTCAAGCGCCAAATTGAACAGCAAAGGCGCGAGTGCATCACCTTGTCGAACGCCAGATGTTATTTCAAAGGAGTCTGACACAGTTCCTTCAATTACGATTCTACATACAGACCCAGACGTTGTTAATTTACACAGCGAAACGAGTTTCTCTGGGATTCCTAGGCATATGAGCGCGGCCCATAGGTTGTCGCGGTTTATACTGTCATATGCCTGCCGGAAGTCTATATATAGTTGATGTATGGTTATGTTGTACTCCCAACATTTTTCCAAGATCATCCTCATGGTAAAACACTGGTCCGTGGTTGATCGGTTGGGTCGAAAACCACATTGATAGTCGCCAATGATGTTTTCGGCGAAAGGGATGAGTCTGGCAAGTACAACATTAGCCAACACTTTGTAAGCCGCGTTCAATAAAGCTATGCCACGATAGTTTTCACATTTGAGACGGTCGCCTTTTTTATGCAGCGGACATATGAGCGCGGTCTTCCAATTCTCAGGCAGCTCTTTTTGGTCCCAAATACAGACGACGAGGTCGTATAGACTTGTTGCAAGAGTAGCGCCTCCGAGTTTAATCAATTCTGCGGGGATTCCATCGAGACCGGGTGCCTTTCCGTTTTTCAATCGACTAATAGCTGCGTCTACTTCCTCCACTGTGGGATATTCGACAAAGACCTCGTCACCTGGAGGAGCTATTGCTCTAATGGGGGTCACGTCGTCATTCCGATTTAGCAGATTTTGAAAGTAGGTTTGCCATACTGAGAGAACATCAGCCACGTTTGTTCTCAACTCTCCATTCCCGTCTTTGATGGCTGTACTTCTTGGGTGGAAGTCGATACTAATTTTAGATACTAATTTTAGTTAATAGCAGTCAGTTTGAAAAAATATTTTTACTTCAAATTTTGACGTGACACAATATAACTATAGCAAGGGTAATGATACTTTACTGCTAAAAATAGTTTAAAATAGTATAGTAATATCCAGATACTTTATACCAAATCTTTCTTTTAATTGCGAAGGCTTCTTTATTACTAATATCGGCAACTCGTTTGACGAGCGTGATAATACTGAATTGAAATGCAGTCTAACTACTGTAATGATTGATCTTCTGTCATTTATGATCAAGAACAGATACCAACGATGGCTCCCTAATGTCAAGAAAAACTTTAAGTTGATTCATACGGTTTAAAGGAGGAAAGCTTAGTTCTGTTTATTGCACCAATATTTGGCATTCTGAGGCCTTGCTCCACGAATGCTAGTTCTTGAACCGAACCAAGCCATTTTTAGAGCATTTCTCGTATTTTTATTCACCTACAAGTTTACAATACCGTTCATTTACTGCGGCGGTGACTGAAATAGCAGGACGGATAAAAGGTTACGGTTAATAATATTCTGATAGAACTATACGAATATTGTCGTATAATATTTAAAGCACATTGTCGTTGCATTTCAATGCTCATATGCCAAGTCAAAACATGTTCGTAAGCCCAAACAATATATCTCGTAGATATTATAGGCCTTAACACAATACGGCAAATATTTGCAAAGACCCCCGATGTTTATAGGTGGCGAATCGGTGCAATTGTGCACAGAAAATGTTATTTCATGTGCCAGTGGTAAATTTTCAATATGTTGACTAAGAAATGTTGGTTGAAGCTTGTTCGAAGAAACAATTACAAGGCGTAATGAACGTTCATATTAAATTTTAAATAATAATAAATGTTTTTGTTTTAGGATGGTGCTGTGTTTCCATTGTTGTCATATGATGTATGTAGTTTACAATAGATTTTTGATATGTAAATATTTATTTTTCTCTAATATTAAAAATAGATATGGGAATAGTGAATCCCTCGATCATACTCGTTCATAATTCACCTTGGAACATAAATAATAATTTCATTATGGGAAAGATCAATAAAATATTAAAAAATTTCTGTTTTAATCAAAGATCGAAACATGCATAAGTTAACTATAGTAAGATAAGTCCAACAAATTGCTTCCTACTGTAACGAGAATATGAAATACATCAGGTACATTATAACTATTGTTAGCACCGAAGTTATTGATGTGTTAGAAATACTTGAAAATCAAACAATTTCAGTTCTCAGCGTCATTTATTACATAATTTTGCAATTTTATAAATATTTAATAATATTTTTATATTATCTATAATCTGTTTATATAATGTAAACACTCATCCTTTATTTTATTAAAGATTATTGTAGTTTTTACAAGTGCATATAAACTTTTGATTGTTTGATAAATTAAGTTTTTAATTTTACATACAAATTTTATGATTCGATACAAATTTTTATAAATTTTGGTTTTTAAAAGTTAATTTGTCATATACAATCACGATTTATCAAATATACAAAGAAAATTATCTATTTTGCAAAAATGACATTTTTATTTCATTCTCTAACAAGTGACGATATAAATCGCAAAAATTAAAAGTATTGTTCAATTGTAATTTAATTGTGATAACAGTGATAAGATCTGATGAAAAAGTGAAAGTACTTATTAATAATGGTTACTATTAAAAAAGTAATGTTTGAATAAATATAAAAGAATTTTTTTGGGTGTGTAAACTGTGTAATTTATAGTTAGGTTATAGTATCCATGTTTAATAAATTTGTGGTTGTTTTGAATACTTGTAAGAATATTACATATTAATTGCCTCGTTTATTTTCTTTACAATTAATATCACTGGAATCGAATCTAAAAACTAATTATTTCGTATATTTTTATAGAAATAGTTGTTAGTAACAGAATTGCTTTCCTTTACTAAGCGTAAATTGGATTGCACAAGAAAATGTGAGAGCCTGTGAAGATTTAATACTCCATTACAAATATTTCGATATGCCCAACTCATTTTAGTACGTATAAGTGCACAATAGCAGTGTAATTCCTCGGTCTCTAGAATAAATAATTTTAAACGACTTGCGAAAATTCATTTAACAAAATGGAGCAAAAGCAGCTGATTGTGATTCTTGCCCATCACACGTGATTGACCCACAGTTGGAAACAGAAATCAATCAAAACTATGAATGAAGAACCTCTTAATAAATTAAATTTTTCTCTATTTGCCGGTAAATGTTACACGTGTTAATGCTACTTAATGTTACTGCTAGATTACACAGTTTATGATGACACACACCTACCGAAGGCGCTTTTATTAATTGACCGTAATACAAGGAAAAGCTGGAATTCATATTGGTAAATATATTTTTAAAATTTATGAGATTCAATATTATTTAAATGTTTTTATTCGTTTCAGATTTTAAACAAATATATCCAAATACAACACCCTTGACTGAAGTATTTTCCAACATTCAAAATGACCTAATGGGGATTTACGCTGCAAATTATTTAAAAAAGCTGCAGGCAAACTGGGACAAAATAAATCACAGTAAATATGATTTTATTCGTCTAATTCAATATTCCTCCCATTGTCTGTTTGCAATTAAATTTAGTTTTAGGATAAGGATAAGGAGCTAGAAACCACATTTTAGTCGCGCTTTAATTTTAGGTCATTTGTTACATGTGTTCATGTACTCCCGAAATTTTTTACACATCTGCATGAATTAAAAATTTTGAATTACATTTTCTTTGCTATAAATGATTGGAAACGACATGATTGGAAAGTTTAACAAAAATAATTTTGTTAGGTATGATTTCAAATGATTGTGGCCGTTTACATTTATTTGACGATTTAATCGAACGTTACAACAGAACAATAGTTAGATATAGTTTTGAGCAGATTGTGAACTTAGTTTACAAAGTATAGTTAAACAAAGATGATATCATTAATTTAGATTTTTCATTTTAAGTGTCCATTTTGTACATTTATTATAAATGTTACTTGTATTATTATTTTTGTTACAGACAGTAAAGCCTGCTTGATTGTCAAATATAATTCCAACAAGAAGAAAATTTTCCAAAGACCAATCTGGTGAACAAGCAGTAAACAAATTTTCGATTTACCATCCCCAAGAATGCCTCTTGACAGTTATTCCAAGCATAACAGGAATTGAATCCTACATATGGTACAGCTGCATAAAGGTGCAGAAACAGCCCCCAATAATAATTGAAGAAGATTTATTTTGAGTATAAACATAACATTTACCGTGAATATAAACATGGAAATTTTTGAGATGCTATTTTGTGCACCGTTATAACATAATAAATATATTAAAATATAAAAGCTAGTTTGTTTGTTGTATATTTTATTATTTATTTTATTTATATAGTATAAATAAAATAAATTATGTGATTGGTTCGTTATAAAATTGAAACAATATTGTTTGTTTTCAACAAATTTTCTTTCAATTTTATAACTAGTTCGTTTATTCGCTTTGTTATATTGATATTTGCCTGCATATAATTATTAAAACGTTTATTTTGTCCACAAATAAATTTATACCTTTTATACAAACTTAAAATTATATGTGTAAGTATTACAAATTAATTAATGAAACAGTTGAAAAATTGTATCAAGAACACACAAGAATCTGAAAATTTAATAATTTAATGTTTTGATTTCATAAAATTTGTATCAATAGCTTACATTTTGTATATTTTAAGATTCGTTCTAAAATTCCCCTTCAGTTGATAAATTTTTTATCAAAATGCTCAATTTTGTTTATGGGATCAATTTTTTATCAATATTAGTAATTTTTATCAATACTACTAAGTTTTTATTTTCTGTGTAGGGCAGCCAAAACTACTTTGATTTACTTAGACATCTCAACGATGCTTTGTCAATGGCTTTCGAATGGTTGAATTTTCGAATTTGTTTGATTCCAACATAGAAAATTTAAGCTTCGACGGCAATCACAATTATGTTGGCTTCTACAAAAGTTGCAATAGAGTCTGTACTACACGATAGCATACTTTGATTAACTTAGACATCTCTACAATGACTTGTCAATGGCCTTCGAATGGTTGAATTTTCGATTTTGTATGACTCAAAACAATTATGTATATTATACTAGCTAAAGTACACAGCTTTGTCCGGGTTAAAATTGAACTGCTGAAAGTCAATAGGTGTTTTTTTTAACAATTTTTTTTATTTATTGAATCTTTCAAACATGAAAATAACAATAAGTTTTCAAATCTTAATAACTAAGGTAATTATGTGAATCTGCGGGAGCAGAATTTACTTCTTATCAATTAGTAAATTAATAATTTTATAATTTATGTTCTTAAAACAGCCATCGTTTTCTTCTTCAATCGCGAAGACATAGGTATATTTTTTAGGTTACGCGCCAGCAAATTCGGATGAGATGCCAGTTTTCCTGCATAGCTGATCCGCATCTTTTGTAGTTCGTCTTTGACAGTTGGGATGCTAAGGTCCTTATGTATATTTTTTGTTTTTTACGAGCCAGGGTTCTCCTGTAATCATTCTGAGAATTTTTGACTGTGTTCGTTGGATAATGTCGATTTTCGAATTTGAGGTTGATTGCCATAATTGACACCCATACGACCAAATTGGTTTAATCATTGTGTTATACAGGAGAAATTTGTATTCTAGGTCAATAGTTGAATATTTCCCCATGAACCAGTGCATCTTGTCAATTTTTAATTTGATATGGGCTCGTTTCATTTCAATATGTTTTCGCCAAGTTAGCCGTCGATCTAGATAGACGACTAAATATTTTGCTCCATTTGATTGAAGGATTTGTATTCCGTTCATTGTGACAGGCGGACAAGTAAGCTTATTTTATAACTAATAAAAAATATTTTGTTGGTTTAACCGCCATGCTTGCTTGTAAAACGCATTTTGATTTTCCTGCTGAAGCTAAAACATAAAAATTTTTTGAAGTCCCTAATATTACCCCTATGGTTTTTCTCGACTGCCAAAATGTATTCGTGCTAAATTGTTAAGCTACCCCTATAAAGGATCAAAAATTTGCAAATATATTGTAAATTCCTGCTTACAGTGAAACATGGGGAAGTCATAAGTTTTCATACATTGTACATTCCTGCTTACATTTGAACATGGGGAAGGTGTTACATTTTTTGATCACTATAATCCTCTATGTTTTTCCTTGGCTGGCGAAAACTATTCGTGCAAAATTTGAGAACAATCGATAGAGTGGATCAAAAGTTTTCTTATATTGTAAATTCGTGTTTACAGATGAGCGTGGGAGAAGGGTAATATTTTTTGATAACTAAACCTCTTATGTTTTTCTCGCCTGCTAAAAAGTCACTCATCACTATAAACCCCCTATATTTCTCTATATATATTGTAAATTCCTGCTATTGAGAAGGGGTAACATTTTTTGATTTCTAACCCCCTATGTTTTTTCTCGGCTGCTAAAAAGTGTTCTGACGAAATTTGGGAGCAATCGCTCGAGTCGATCAATAGTTTTTGTGGAACAAACATAGTTACATACTACTTTTCTTCTTTATTATATAGATTTGGTTATTGTTGATTTTAATAACGTAAAATAAATTTAAACAAATAAATTTTCCCTTATTTTCTTTAATTATCTGTTGTTCTTAATTACAAATTATGTGTTAAACTTGCACCATACCTAACATTTTCTTTTACACTTTTTGGCTCTGTTATAAGGTTTTATGTCAATTTGTCAGAAACTTCACACTGCAGATTTTTTTTTTCTATATTCAGCTATATGTTCATTCTATCAAATAAAAAAAATGTGTAAAATTAAACGTCTATGTGATTTTAAACACCTTTTTAAACATTTATTTAGTTCCCGTAATTGCGCCGCTGTGCGTGATTAAAATTTGATTTACGATATTTTGAATTTTGTGTAATCGAATGAAACTGTCTTCACTTGTTTCATCATAAAAACACAAAGTTCTGTTTGGCCAAAAATGTTTTGGACACACTTCGGACGAATAATTTTTTAAGATATTAGAAATTATAATTTCGATAATTTCATTGAAGTTGAGCGCGTGCGTTAGTTTACATTAATTTTTTTGCCACCAAATCATCATCTATAATGTTTGCAGAATACGCAATATTATTGTTTTCTGGCCCAACATCCATTAGTTTACTTCAACATTCCTAATAACTTCCAAATCCAACACTTCTGAGAATTCAGATGAATCACTTTCAGTATCATAGATACGAACACTACTCCAGAGCCTTCAAAATTAATGCTGCTACTTCAATCTAACGTAGATTCAACAGTTTGCTTGAGAAAGGCATAGTGGTTACCGCGTCCTTCCATTATGCAGAAAATTGTCCTTATGATTTGAAGAGCATATTCTCAAAAAATTACAAAAATGTATCGATTCTTCTTAATTTTCTTTGTAACTAATTAGACCACAACACTTGGAATATAGGATTATAAAATTTTAACTACAATAAAGCAGACGCAAAATACATCTGCACCATGCAAAAATGATCGATCGACTGTAGCATTTTGTGTCACATATTTGTGACGTGTGTTTATCCTTAAACTATAGCGTGTGATATATAAGTGACGTTGAGTGGTGAACTTGTTAAGTACTTTACAGAATTTTACACAATTTAATGAGATATACTTACATACTCTCTCTTTAGAATGCACGGAAAGAGTCGGAATTGAATGAAACTAAAACAACTGACACACTACGCAAATCGGGTGCAAACCTCCAAATCAAAGATTCAAAGATATATGCGGGAAATTAATTTTAAACTAAGTCCACCGCGCACTCTACAACTATGTTAGCCTCCTCAATATTGCCAAACTGATGTTGATAAAATGGTCTATGCTTATTATTTTGGATTTGTTCAAAATTGTATTCTTGCAAAATTAATTTAGAATCTGCTATAGTTCATAGCAATTTTTCTCGTAAATGATCGGAAAAACAAAAAGGTCCTTCATGAAATTTGTCACTTCTGGTAAACCGTTATCTCGGTAAATTCAATGGAATCAGTCTGGGTTTATATGGACATAATGTTAAAAAAAATTGAGGTCAAAATTGGTTCATGATTACTATTAAAAAAAAACAGTTTTTTGTCAAAAATACGAGTAGTAATTTTTGCCTAAAATTTTGGAAAATTGATCTGGCATGATATTGTTGCAAAATTTATTTAGAATCTTTAAGTTCATGTACGATTTTTTCATAATTTATACACTTTTAAAGTATTTGCAAAAAAAGCGAAGATTATAAAGTTTCATCCCGCACAGGGCCGGATTTTTGTTTTAAAACAGTTTCCTCTCAAAAATCATTAATTCCAGTTAAATTTTAGATTAATTTAGAACTCATTTCATTTCGCGTGCTATAATTTTCAAAATATTTACAAAAAATAAATAAAAAATATTTACTTCGGCGATATAGCGAAAGCTAAAAGAATGTCTTCACACAAATATTTTAATTTTTTGACAATTTAGTTAAAAAATTGTAGTAACTTGTATCCCAATTTTTTCGTGTCCATTTTAAATCGTATACATAAACATTTTTTGATCTTTACAATGACACCGAAAGGAATTGGAGGACTTTTATAAAATAGGAGTTAAAAATAATCTAAAAATGTTTGAACTTTCACTGCAATTTCTTTCAAATCCACTGGGAATTTTTTTATTTTCGACATGGTAAATTTTTGGTATACACATGGTTGGACTATTGCAAAAGGTCCAAACGTAAACATTAAGGTTATAAACGAATTTACACTGCGCAAAATAAAAAACGCAAATAACGGTTTATTTTTTTTTTTACTTTTAAAATTAAGGAAATCTACTTTTCGATGCTGAGGTTAGCGAAGTAGTTTTAGCGAAATATTGTTTTCCAAAAAATGTGGTTTATTAAGAAATTTGATATAACAATTTTTCGATTACTTAAGATAAGTTTACGATTTTTGTCATGTTTTTCTAAAACTACAATAACTTAACAGCGATTTGTTGTACATCGATTTCAATAGTCTCATTCTCAAGGTTTCTTAATTCCTTACAAAATGGCTTATTTAGATTCGTGAATCAAACATCGGGAAAGTTTGTTGGCAGTCTTTGAAGTTTTCTCGTTAAAAATATTTTTGTTTTACTCAAAAAGTAGACTAAATTTTCTCAGAAAGTAAAAATATAAAAATAAACCAACATTTGACCAAAATACAAGCGCTTAAAAATAGGTTATTTCTTCTACAAAATTTACTGTTGCGTTTTTGTTTTGCGTGGTATATTTTATGTTTGATTTTAAAAAATCTACGACAACATCAAATTAACAAAAGTAAACCATTCTAATTGAAATGGCTTCATGTTACCTTCATGCTATAATTATTTAAATAACTCAATATTGATTACAACAATTTTTTTATCAATTCATTGTAAAATCTTTTAGACGAATAATTCTCATAACATTTTTTTTACGTATAATCAAATGACGTCATATTAAACAAAATTTAAAAAAAAATTAATACTCACGCATAAAATCAATTAACCGTGTAATCCACTGATCTGGTAATAATTTGATTGCTTTTCCCGTACGTTGATTTCATTAACGTTGTGTGTAGATACGTATATATGATACATGTCGAGAAAGCTCATCACCAATTAAATTTTCGACGTAACATGTATGAATATATTTTGCAATAAAATTTTTAACTCATATTAAAATTTTAAACAATCACTCAACTGGCAAAAAAATTACAAAATAAATTTTTTATGTATCAACAAATTATAAAATAAAATTTATTATTATGTAAATATTTATTTATAACGTTTTTTAACAAACCAAATGTACTAGTCTGGTATGCCATTTTTAAGGCATAATAAATTAATTTGTGTTTATGCCAAAAAATAAGCTATTTTGTTGCTAGTAAAAAAGTAGCTATGGAACCAAATATGCACATAGATTTATTTTCAGGTTATTTTATATTTGCATTGTTCAGGTTATTTTATATTTGCATTATATTTGCGTTTTTGTAATACGGATCTCGAAACGTAGAATTTTAGCCTTTGGTGACAGAATCGGTGGTATAGGTGTAAATTGATGCTAATAAATCAATTTATTTTATTTTATATATACCGGGTGAGTTTTTTTAGCTGAAACTTTCAAATATCTCGGAAAATAAGCCCTCTACGATAAAAATAACCATTATCAAAATTCAATCATTCTGGAGGGGAAATACATTAGTGTAACCCCTATTTTTTATTGCAGATTCGGATTCTACGGCTAAAAGTATACGTAGGATTTCCTTGAAACATTTTTAACATCGAACATGTTTTTGGCGTCGCATTATATAGAAAAATGCAACAAAATTTTGTCCCAAGAATATGCAACGAAATGTTAAAATAAAGTATATACGAGAGAACCAAAACACGCTGGTGCGCAAATTATGTTTTGTGCTCTCTCTATGCACCTATTTCTCATCTACGATATCAATTAGTGGGCGTAATATGACGGGTGTTTTTTTAAGTCTGATAGAACTTGAAATTGTTGGAAATAAAACAAAAAAATTAATTTTTATGGAAAATATACTCTGGCTGATATCAGTGTCAATATACTCTGGTAAGTCATCGTGAATAAACTGACGCTTGAACAACGCTACGAAATGGTTAAAATTTACTTTGAAAATCAATCGTCGATACTCGCAACTTATAGATGACGTCAACGGAGATCATTCCGCACCATGATCAATGATTTTTTGTTTGAATATATGGATGACATTGATCCGGACGAGATGTGGTTTCAACAGGATGGCGCTACGTACCATACGGCGACTGCAACCATTGACTTATTAAAATCAAAAGCCGGTAATAAGTTGATTTCGAGAAATGAACCTGTCAATTGGCCTCCAAGGTCGTGCGATTAGACACCTGATAAACCAACAACAATTAAAGTGTTGGAGGCCAGCATTGTACGTGTTATTCGTGACATACGACCAGCAGTGCTCAAAAAAGTGGCCCAGAACGCGCTTCGTCAAGAACAGCCATGGTGCCCATATGCCCGAAATCATTTTCATATTAATGCCATTTATTGATCTTTCAAATAATAAAAACGTTTGATTACAATTTAATTTTTTGTGTTATTTTTTACAATTTCAAGTTCTATTTGGCTTAAAAAACACCGGTTAGAAATAAAATCAAAAAACCAAAAAATAAAGTAAATATGAGAGAACTAAAAGACGCTGGTGCTCCAAAAATCAATTTTTGGGCTCAAACTTTTTTATATTTTATTTTTACTATATAAATACAAGTACTCTAGCCCAAAACAAAAAATAGACTTAAGCGTTTTTATTTAGGCATTACGCAACATTTCAAGCCCCATCTTCGATGTTTAAATTTTTAGCTTAAGCTTAAACTTGGGATTTTTTCGATTCAAGATAGATGGCGCAGTAATAGGCGATATTAAGTTTTATTCGATTTCTCCTACTGAGAACATTATGCATACGATTCTGCAATATGTTTGCATTAAAATTAACATGTTTTCAATGTAAATACTTGAAATTAGTTTTAAACTGACGGCGAATGAATTAAAAGTCCACCCCTATTTTTTAAATCGGTTAGCGATTTATAAGAATTACATTGTTGTATTAATTTACAACAGTCCTCCCAATTATGTATTCAATAACATTATTTGAAACTTCACTTAATATAATAAGGTATCTAAAAAAAACCAGCATCAAGCAACATGACTTCCTATCGTTCGAAAACCCTGTCTCCTCAAATTATTTTATCATAAGTATTTTAACTAAATAAAATGTTGAAAGAAGTTTTCAAATCAACGAAGAGCGCAGATAAATAAGGACCCATTGAACTCAATTTTTTGGTACTCGAAACGCCCCTAACAATTTTTAACCAGATTGTTCGAGCTTAATTTTTTTCTAAAAATGGGATTATCGGATTTTAGCGAGACTAAGAATTATCGGCCCCTTTAAATGAATTTTTTAATTTTCAAGTGTTGAGCCACCTAAATGAAGTTCCCCGAAATCAGCATCCATATCTAAATAGGTTTCTGGTACAAGAAAACGCCGTTCGGCAAATGTTATAGAAATCGTGAAAAAATTTAAAGGAAACGACCCATTCGAGCCCAACTTTAAAACGAAAAAAAAATATTAAAAAGACACGCGGATTTTTGAAAACCCACTTCATCAATGTTTATGAAAAAAATATAAAAGGGGAAAGACCTTCAAAACAAATTTTTCCCATATCAGGGCCCACCGTAATCGATTCGTACTCAAAAAACACCCCACGACAATATTCATCAAAGTCGTTTGAACTAACAAAAAATTAAAAAGGGATACAGGTCCCACTGGGGGATCTAAACGAATTTTCCTGAACCATAGACCCATCGCAATTGGTTTCTAGTATTTGAAAACCTTCCTTTCAAAATTTTCGTGAAAATAGTTTAGCCGTTTCCGACATCCTTCACACAAACATATAAATACACAAACATACAATTAGTACTAGTAACATAATATTAGATATCCGACACATGAATGCCGCGGCTAGTTCAGATAAAGAGCCACCTGTAATTCTGGGCGTTTTAGTGGTTAAAACGAATCACTTCCCACATCTCCACAGAAAATAACCCAAAAGTGATACATCTCACGTCATGTACGTCAACTCAAATTTCAAGATCAAATACGAGAAATTAAGCACTCAAGGAATGGTAAATTCAATAAATCGGTTGAGTGGCACAATGTGAAATGAATGCCGTTCCATTGGATGCGGCTGAATGGCATCAATTTTTCCAGAAATTTAGACTAATTCCACAAGCCCATCAACCACACTAACTTAGCCATTTTTTGTTGTGTTGAGCACTTCTATTCTTCTAAAAAATGAGAACTCAGTATAGTATTATAATGTGGAGTTTCTGGCGTGATTGACCTGGCCACTTAATTTAACAAGTACAACAAATTAAAGTAACTGCCAATTAACAGCTGTTTATATAAAATCATAGATTTCGCTACCTATCCAAAGCGTAAGTTATTCAAACCCTCGCGAGTTTTATAGTTTTCACCTATTAATTAAATTTAATCTATTCTCAAACTTTAGTTTTGGTATTCCGTAGATTGGAAAAAACTTTGAGTGAGATTAGGGATATCACATCTCGAAAGTTTATATATTTTAATTCTGTTCAATATTATTAAGGAAAGAGATAACGTCTTGCCTTTTAATTAAGATTCTAGGAAATAGCAACAAACACATTCAAAATGAAAATTAATGGTTCTTGTTTAAGCTGATACAAGTAAGAAGATACAAATGGATAGAAAACGTATCTACCCGAGTCGAAAAATATAATAAATATGAATATGTAGGTACAAAGATATTTGGGATGGTAAATTTTCACGTAGGTATAACAGTTATAATGATAAATGATCATTTGGAGGATATTTTGTTTTAATTTTATAGAAAATCATACGACTTCTGTTTTTCATTTATTTCATTTATTTTCATTTATCAAAGTTTTAATTGCTGCTGAAATCACGAATCTAATTAAATGTTGTTGTAACTGTTATGTACTAAAAACTTTATACATTACAATAAAAATAGTTTGTACGCGTACGTAATATCAAAACAAACCTAAATAATTCAAGCCTGCCTATTAAGGCGACTGTTCGAGTGCGAACTTTTGTGCGAATATTTAGAATCACACTTTTCCAGCGATTTATTGAGCACAATGTAGCTCACAATTTTATTTTTTTTTATGATTAGGTTCATCGTCTGCGAATATTTTTCTTAAAGTTAAAAATATTTTATGTTTTATGTACGTAATTTGATTAGTGGAAAAGTGTGCTTCTAAATATCCGCACAAAAATTCGCACTCGAACAGTCGTCTTCGAACAACAAAAATAATAATTATAACTGGGTAAGGTGCCTTGATGCGCGCATCCAATCAAACTCAAACGGTGGTAAACACAGGTTTCGAATTAGGATGCAGGCATCAAGGGACCGCAAAATGTCACCCCGACACAGAATGGAATCCCCGCTCCCACCATACCTGACCGGAAGAAATTTAGTAATTCATTGGATATGACCCAAAATCAAAACAAAAAACCAAAAAAAAAATCGATCAACCCAAATAAAAGGAGGAAGCAAGACCAATGCGCAATAAGGCAGCGTGCATGACCGCACGTACTGTGGTGCTCAATTACAAATAATAAGATTAAAATTTAAAAAAAAATTGAAATATATAAAACAATAATAAAATAAAAATTAAATAAACTAAAAAAATTGTACCTTAAAAATTACGGTTGCGGCTTTGGGTAGCCGTTACCAATAATGTACGACTGGCCGGTTGGCCACTCGGTAGTTGCGGAGTCTTTCCCCGATACCAAAACTAATAACCACAAAATGCCGGTTGGCCGCCGGTGAAATGCGAGGCGTTCGTTCGCTTTTATTATTTCAACTCACCGTTGCGGCCTTGATATGCCTTCGTTGAGCTTTGTATGCCTTCGTTGGGCATTGTAATTTTTATTTCTTCTTACCGCTGCGCTATCATAAGAAGGTGTACGAAAACAATCAATACCGGGAGCGAAGACACAAACCACCCAACCGATTACGCGAAGACACAAATCGAGGGGAATACAATATAAAAAGAGGTAGTTACGAACACGTAGTCGTAACAAATGTTTATGTCGTTTATCAACTTTTATGGAATCATAGTTCAATCTTTAAACAGCTTAGCAAAATTACTTGTTACATACTTTTATCTATGTGGAGCGGTTGTTGAAAAATTATGCTCGATTTTCGATTCTGAGTAGTTTTGTTCTTCTATTTCGATATGATCATGTAAGGATGACCGCCTCCTATCAATATCTCCCAGATTCCAAAACGTTTTGAATTTTGATCCCGGTCTTGGTATCTGTTGTAAAAATTTGCTTTCATAATTTTGGATTTGCCATTTTCTTTTGTTTACTTAATGCAATGGTTGAGTTTGAACTTATTCGCATGCAGAGAGGCAAACGAGAACTGAACCGAAAATCGATATCAACCAATATTTTTATTTAATTGAAAACCGCAAAGAAAACGGAACTCAATCTTCAAATGGTTCAATTTATCGCTGTATTTTGCGTTGTTCCCCTTTTTAAATTTCTGTTATAAGAATTAAATGTTGGATCCAAAATTAATTAATTATGTAATTAATTACATAATATGTAAGTTACCGCTAAAGTACGAAATTCGTTTAACTGGAACATAATTTATGAAATTGAAGTCCTAAAGAGCTAGTATCGTAGCTACGCGGAATGATAGCTGCAATTCGCGTTTACGGGTACGCGGAAAGTAACACCGACAACAAGTCTGTTAATATGATCGAGAAATAAATTTCTTGTGTGGTGTATAATTGATCTGATGTACGCGGCACCAGTGGCCACTATTGAAAATATATTAGGTGCCGTAACTAATGCTCTGTTTGTGGTTACAGCGGAATTGTTCTTTTAAAAAAAATTTCTGAAATATGCATGCTTTAAGCTGGACTTCAACTTCAGCTGTTGTTTATGTGATTTCCACAATTTTCATACGACCACCATCAATTTTATATTTAAAATATAATAAAAATGTGCAGATTTTGATGCTGTTAATAATTGCATGCCCTAGCGAATTTGATGAGAATTCGATTCACACAATAAAACATAAAATATGGATTACCATGTATTGAAAAGAAATTCCACTTTTGTTTAAATTGTGTAATCCGGTCGATAAGCATGATACTATTGATGCTACGAGAATATTGGATTTTGTCTACTCACGGTCGTCGGGTTGAAAATCCTTTTCCTTATCTTTAAGCGCGGTATAGGCGATTATTATGTTGGTTTTGTATCGTTTTCATTGCACACACGTTAATTTCATTTATCTTTCTGTTCGACATTTACCTTTAACTTGGAATGACCTTAAATGATGTTTTCTGGTGAGAATCTCAAATATAAAATTTAACTGTAAACCAATCATTGCCGCCTCTCTACCTAAAAAATCAGTAAGTCAACACTAACGTTAATATGTGGAAAATAAGAAATTTAGGTAAACTTTACAGGAATTTTGTAGTAGATTTAATATATTTTCTTGAATACATATTGATAAACATTATTCGAAACTAAGAAGTTACCAATGATTGGTATTTTCATACCTCCCCACTAAAAAATTTATAATTTTAATTATATCACTCTTGCAGCAAAGAACGATCAACTCGGGATTAAATGAGGTCTAATTGAAGAGCCGATTGCATTAAACTTTCTAATCGACTTTGGACATGAAAAAGTAAAGGCTACTGCATAAGGCATTCTAGCGCACATTCTAGCATACTAATGTCGATTTTCATTGATTTTTTCTCACTCCCAAAATGTTACCCTCATTTTTTACCCCCATTTTGTTTCAATGGAACAAACATGTACTACTCTAGTACTCTATCTTTAACTGTCTAAAAAGTTTAAATTTGTTTCGTTTTATGGTGTGAAAATTTTTTGAATTTAAATCAAATTACCAACGCATCGTATATTTTGACAAATGACAGAAAAATGGCCAACAACAGCAACAAAATTGTATACTCCACCAAAAAACCTAGAGTATAGAAAATTACCCCGGGAGTAACAAAATATTACCCTCGGGATAATATTTTTTTTCAATGAAACATTTTGACAGCAGTTGGAGTACCATAGGGTACCATAGGGTACTATGTTTTCTTCAATGAAAATCAACATAAAAGATAGGTTTGTCAAAGGTTTGTTATGCAATTTTTGTAATTAAACAATATTTATTGTTTAACAACTGTTCGTAATAGCAAAGAGTTTCTTCTCCTTCTAAACGACCTTTGCAAATTATTTAGTTTTTTGAAATGATGCATTTGGGTGTAAAAAATTCGAACATTAATAATTTTTTAATAGAAGTTCAAAAATACCAAAAAATCCAATGTTCGTTTAATATTCTTGAATGCAGATTCAAGATCTATTTCCACACCTATCCAGTGGTATACCTTTTTTGTACTTATAGCTTGCCAATAAAGTGATTTCTCGGGTCAACATCTGAAGTACATGTTTTATGTGAACATTATTAGTGGTAAAAATCGAATAAAACTTGAAAAAAAAAAACATTTTTGTTAATAAGAAGTATTTCGTCCCCAAACCTGAATGACAGGTTCCATTATTGATATTTCAGTTATTTCACCAAAGTTTCCACCAAATCTTGAGGTATCGCCTTCAATTCCACTCTGATCGCCTCTATTGTAGCTCCTGCAGACTCGTTGGAGCAATATCTCTGACTAGAACTCTCTTTTCCAGCTCGTCCCATAAATGTTGGTTGGGATTGAGGCCCGGGCTTCGAGCTGACCACTCCCTGACAGGGGCATCCATTTCTTGAATAGTGTACCAGTACCAGCCGTATGCGGCATTACCCTGCATGAACGGGATGTATTTCCCAATAAACCTGGCAAAAGGTACTGAAGTACTTCCTCAATGTACCATTGAGAAGCCAAACCTAAAAATCGACGACCTGTATTTGCGAAATAAAATTACCTGCGATGAATATACAAACTGAATAAAGGCAATTCCCTTAAAACGTACTCTGTTATACCCGCCAAAAGTTTCACAAACCGTGCTACCTGGAACGAGCGTTTTCCGGTTGTTGTGTTCAATTGTTAACTTGACATACTTGGATTCAAAAAATATTTCGATTCGAAATAAAAAAATAGAAAAAATGCAACTGTGTGGTTTTTCTGTTCTCAAGTGTATTATACGATTCCGAGTTTTTTTCAATAGGTGTTTTGCTTTGATAAAATTAAGCGGGGTTTACTTAATATCTAAAAGCAACAGCTTTTAGCTTTCGTTTTTCGTTTTGGCAATAAAACATTTCTATTTCAAATCTTGATCGTGTGATAATTGATTAAATATAGCTAAATACGTTTTAAAATATAAAGTAGAATTCAGTTAACATGAAAACGAATAACACGAAATATCGGATAACACGAAATTTTTTTTAGTACTTTGCTTTTTCATATTATTTTAGTATGAAATGTTTCGCTTAATATGAAACCTTTAACACGAATTTTCGTTTAACGCGAACAAATTTTTAGTCCCTTTATATAAAATTAGTACAAAATTATTCGCTTAACACGAATTTTATAATTGAACACCAGCAGCTCGATTCCGGTTTTCCTATAGGAAAATGGATTATGCAAAATATTTGCATAACGTTTTTTGTCAAAAATATCATGATGTTTGATCTAAAATTTTATAATTGAGGAAATATTTTTTCCGTATCGAAATTGGATAGGAAGATAATCCCGATTTAATTTTGTTTTTGAAAAAATTTACAAAAACTATATATGCTTGAGAAAAATAATTTTGTGGCAAAAATACTATGAAAATATTTTTCCTAATTCCTTTTCCTATAGGAAAACCAGAATCGAGCCGAAGTGCTTTCAAATCAGTTTTAGGGAATTCCCAGAAATTAAATTATGTTTTGTTGGAGAGAAAAGGTTGTAGTTTGCTTTGTATTTGGTTAAAGTGAGTACATTATCATCGGACAAGTTAAAATTGTATGTTTGAAATCATAAAATTGAATTTATTGGTGTCGTTCGCTGGGTTAGTTTTGGGGTTAGTTTTGGTGACCGTGTTTGTTTTGATGAGTGAGATATAAAATTATTCTTGTTGTCTAAATTGTGTTCTCTAGAGTTCTTTAAAATTGTTGTTGCTTCTTCAGTGATTACTTAGCAAAAGCATGGTTAGTGGAAATAAAAAACAAAACCCTTTAACGGTAAAAAAATTGAAATTCCGGGAAATGATGATCGATGCGATCGATCAAAAATAGAAATTTATAAAGAATTTGGTATTCCAAACTTTACTTTATCAAGGATTATAAAAATCGTATAAAAATTCAATCTTCCCATGAAAAGGGTAATTTCGCAGGAAGCCAGACACGTTTGCGTTTACCAAAGTATAAAGAGTTAGATTCGGGATTGTTGCTTTGGAGCGCAATCTCAAAATGCTCATATTTCTGGACCTATATTAATAGAAAAGACTGATAAAATAGCCATCGGAATGGGGATTACCTTTAAATCTAATCCTGGATGGCTAGAACGTTTCAACCCAAGACACGGAATCGTCTTTAAGTGTATTATTGGAGAGGCGAGACAAGTATCAGCTGATATGACTTCCGATAGGATATCTTCAACTTTACCTACAATTCTGAAGGATAACGATAGAAGAGGTATTTTTAAAACGGATGAATTCGGTTTATTTTTTTGTTACATGCCGGACAAAACTCTAACATTTAAAGGAGAAACTTGTTTTGGTGATAAAAAAACTAAGGAACGTCTTAAAGTACTTGTTGAATGGTATTCCGATGGAACAGAGAAACTTCCTCTTATTGTTATCAGAAAGTCTCAAAATCTGAGATGTTTTAAAAACGTTAAAAATCTACCACTGCAACGCAACGCAAAAAAAAAGCCTGGATGAGAGCGGACTTATTTTCAAGTTAGTTAAAATCGTTAGATCAAAACATTTTAAAGGAAAACAGAAAGGTAATTTTAATTATAGCCCAGCACATCCGAAGAGCCAGCTAGAAAGTGTCAAAATTTGTGACTTTTTTCAATCACAGCCTTGTGATCAAGGAATCATTAAGAATTTAAAAGTGCTTTTCAAAAAAATGCTCCTTCAAAAATATTTAGCAAGTATTGAGCTTAAGGAAGATATGAAACAGGCATCAGTCTTAGATGCGTTGCACATGTTAGGCCACGCATGGAAACTTCGTACGCCTGTAACTATAACAAATTGCTTTCGCAATTCTGGTTTTAAAATTCCAGAATCTTCCGGCGATGATGAGCCAGAGATAATATAAGAGACTACTGTAACCAATGACGTGAATAATATTTTTGATAGTATTCCTTTGGTTGAAAATTTACCTCAAAATATCACGGTCGAAGATTACTTGAGTTTGGATAATAGTATTGGTACCCTCGCCGCTTTTCAGTGATCCACAACCGCCCAAGGAAATAAGGATAGCGATAAAGAGGATGAATATGATGTTCCAGTTCCGATACCTTTAGTTGAAACCGTTCGTAAGAGCTTACTGGATTTGCATCGATTTACCGAAACCCATCCAGATGGCGAAAAAGTGTAGAACATTCTTGGTGATTTGGAAAATTATTTGGAGGCTAGCATAACTAATAAAATGGTACAAAAGAAAATAACAAATTTTTTTGTAACAAAAGTGAATTGAAGTAGAGCATCACTATATCTTTTTATAATGTAGATATGAATTTTTGAAAAGTAGGTACATCATGCAATTATTTTACAGTACCTTTACGAATTTTATTTTTTATTATAATTATACATATTTGTTCATATACGTAATTATGTACTTGTTTTTATTAATATTAAGGAATCAAATGGAAGTAAGTATGTATGTATTTAACTTTACATTTTTTCATTGACATTATCGCTTAAGACGAAATTCTCATAACACGAAATGTTTTGTTATTGCCTTCAATTTCGTGTTGTACGATTTGTACGTACATTAAAAAAAAATTGAGAAAGGCAGCCTTGCAGTGAACACCATAACTATAAAATGGTGTTACCGTGTGATTCTAGCGTTAAGACTATTAAGAGGCTAACAGTAAAGAGTTTTCGTTAGTAGATTTTTGTAAGAGAATCCCTTAATTTGTATTCTGTTAGTGCTATTCTTAAAATTTCTTTTATAAACTCTCCAAATATTTTAGAGACCCGTAAGTTGAGATTTTTGTTAATGCGACTGACCATTGAAATTCTATTTAATTGTTAAATAACCGATAAAATACGATATTTTGGTGAATAATAATATTTTAATATTCATTTTTTTGTAATAAATTAGAGAAATTAAATAATTAGGCAAAAAATTGAATATTTTTGCAGAAAATAAACAACACGAAAATATTTACTTCTGCCCGAAATGATAGTGTGAGAATATTTTTTTTATAAAAATATTACATCTTAAATCCAGTGTGTGAATTGTAAAATATAATTTAATAAATTATTGATTTACACATTCGTCCTTTTTATTAGTTTTAATACAACATAATAAAAGTTCTAGCATTTATGATGTTTAAGACCACCTATTTGGTAGGGTATTAAGCTGGATCTGTACGTGCAGAATCGCAAAATAGTTTTTAGTAAGAGAAATCTCTTAGTTATGCGAAATATTGTAGTTAAGACCTCTGTGACTATCGCACGGGTATTTTCTCATAAATATTTTTTTTTTTTTGCTTTACCTTAAAGCGTCTTCGGTTTAATACGGTGCAATTGTTGTTGTACAAGCTAAGCGGGCTTTGCCAAAGCAAAACTATTATAATATAAACCAAGAAACAAATACTTCACAAATCTTTAAAATCAAAAGACTTGCGATTGGCTTTTGGTTTTAAAAATTTGTGAAGTATTTGTTTCTTGGTTTGTTTATTTTTGCTATTTACGTTCGGTTCTGGAAAATTCACCACCACTATATCTTCGCGAGAAAACAAACTAAAATAAAGTTGTAATTTTTTTTCCTCTTCAATTGCCATTTCTCTGGTTTAAATTCTAGTCGCTTCAACTCCGCCGTATTCGCTATTTGCGGGCGCGTTCATATCGTTCGCCCGTAACACAACAATTTCAGTTTCTGTTTTTATTTTGACGGGCAGGAAAATTATTTAAAAAAAATTAATTGAAGTGCTACAATACTTCCTATTAGTTTGATAAACTTGACACAGTAAATTATTTTCGTACGGCTTAACACGTTCTATAAGCAGAAATTCGCTCCGTAGTTCAACCGTAGCCCGTGGGCCGGTTCCAACCGAACGGTAGATTCTGATAATCCTTTATTTTTGATAAAAATGACAAAGTTGTTTCGTAAAATAATCAGCAAATGACTCCATGTGTATCTTGGGTGTTGATGTGTATCTTGGGTGCTGATTTGTGATTGCGAAACAATTATATTGATTTGTTGTAGTTGTCTTGTTTTCGTAGAGGCCAGAATTTTACTTGGTAATGTTAATTTGGTTTATGACCGTGTCGGTTAATGGTAGGATTTTCGATGAAAAGTAATTCACTGGGTAGCTTGATTGATGAGCACTTAAATCATCTTTAACCGTTGCTCGAAAAAATGGGGCTCGAATTGCGTTTGTTGATCAACTGTGGGATCAAATGTATGGATCGTTTTAAACGAGCTCGCCCTTCGAGTGTATCTCAATCAGGAAGAAGGAAGGGGACCCTTTTCAACCAAAGGAATATGTTCAAAGCGAACTGATCAAATTGTCCAATCGACACTTTAGTAAGTTATTGGGTTTCCGAGTGTCGGCAGGATAAACAAAACTGAGTATAATGGGTCAAGTATTTTTTATTGCTAGACTAAAAATATCGAGCGTCTCAAGGATTTTGCATCGTAACGGCTCAACGATCGATGTTCGGGTAGTTCGCGCCCGTCGATGTTTTGCAATAGATTGGTATTAGCATTTTAAAAATCTCTTGTTTATGTGTGTGATATTCGGGATTAGAAAGTGTTTTTTTAAAGTTTTAGACATTCTTTTTCTGCCTTTATGCATACAAAGTCACAATTATAGCTTCGACCGATCCGATTCTCGTGTGTTTGTTTGATGGTGCTGTTTTGATATCGGTCGTGCGGGATAGCGTATTCAAGACAACGTTGTTTAACCGTGCACATGTCGTATAAGTAAATTAACTGACGTAATCCAAATGCCATGTTGTCTCGGATTTACGTTTAGTTATAGACTGAATTGTCCTATAGCAAAAGGTGACGTGCGACTTCGATGAGATATCTAACATGTTTCACAGGCAGATAAATCGCAAGCAATTCCCGTTTAAATGTGGAATAGTTATGTGCTTCATTCGAATGCTTTTTCGAAAAGAATTCTAGAGGCTATAACAATTAGCGTTATTACAATGTTTTGAAACTATATTTCGAAGGCTGCATTCATTACGTCGGTCGTTATGAACCATCAATGTCATATTACTCAATTCTGTTTATAATTTTAAAACTTTGTCTTGGAATTCATTTGACTAATATAAATATTTGCGTCTTGCGCCTGTTTAGAACAGCGGCCAAGGCTCTTAATTTGGCTCTTTATAGCGTTTCAGTGAGTTTTGGTATAAAATGATGGTAGTAATTTACTATTCGTATAAATTGCTGAAATCGTTTAATTGCTATTAGGACTGAGAATTACTTCATTAATTCTTTGTTGCAATTGCGATCTGTGTTGTTCCATGTATTTCGATGCCACTTCAATTTTATCAATGTGCATATATACGAAGCCGAGTTCAGGAATTTCTTTGTTGATAAATCGTTAAAATGCTCATGCTGCATTTCTAAGGCCGAATGGAGTGATAATAAACTGAAAGAGGCCAAATGGGACCGTTGAATTAAGTCATATGCTAGATTACGAGAAATTGTATATGTGTGGTATCGATTAACGATTCGGTACTGTTACCGAATTTAGCCGCTAATACCTACGTGTAAGAAGTAAGCCTAGAATTTTAGCCAAAAATAAAAAATAATCAGGCAACACTATTAAATTAAACCTACATTTACTCGTGTGTGAAGTTAGCCCAGCCCAGGAATATATGAAAAAAAAAAAAAACCTTTCAATAAAATAACAAAAAAAAAATATTACCAGTATATAACTGTATGTCAGTTTCATTAATACAGTTTAAAATATTTAAATTTTTTACTTATATCTCGGATTGGGCCGATACAGATTTAGAATGGGTATGCAAGCAGCTTAATTGGGTAACAATTTCAAGATGATCGGTTTAAAATGAAAGTAAATGAGGTTCTAATTTAATAATGTTGCCTGATTGATTTTTTTTTTATTTTATGTTTTTTTTTTTAACTTCTGGGCTAATTTCTTACACGTCCAGTAGCCTCCAGTCAAGATCTTCCTTTCTTAACATATAAAGCGGACAAGAGACGGAAGATGCTATTGGCCAGTAAATTTTAATTTTCGCCATATGTTTCATAGTCGGTATTTGCAGCTTTGTGGCTGTTCGTTTCTAGCCTTCATGATCGAGAGACAGATAAATAATCTCGTTCGTATACTGATGAACCACGTCATGTTTCACGAGTAAATTTTATTTCCTCGGCACCGGGCTTAATTTCAGTTGGCAACACTTCACTGATATTAAAATTATTTATAAACAACATTTTAGCAAGCTACCTATATTCTTATAAAATGAACCTTGCCATATATAGAATAAACATTCCCCTGTCATCCAGACTTTCAATATTTTAACCTGTACCATTTATATATAAAATTTGAGGTAGATATTACCAAATTATTTTTGTAGAATACTTTTTAATACTGAGATATACTTCAAAAAAGATTTCATGAAATTCTTACCCCTCAAACGAATATTAGAACATCAAATCTCTTAATCTCTCATCCGTCTCGAATACAACAAAATGAAAACACCTCAAAGCAAATCGTTTCGGAATATTGAGTTTATATTAGTAATTTTCAATTAAAAAATTAATTTCCAACAACAAAATTAGTAAGAATAAAATCGATAAAATAAAATATTCTTGATTGTACCGAAAGATAATAATAATTTCAGAGAACACACACACACACACCCATACTTACACGAAAAACAAAACAAAATATTTGTAATGAACAAGAAATATCGCTAGAAGAAGAAAATTAAAGCTTTGTTGAACAAACAACCGGCACAAAAAAAAAAACTTTTTAAGTTTCTTTAATAGAAGAGATCATTTTATTTATTATTATTTTTTTGGTTGGTTTTTATACAAAAAAATATAAAAGCTTTTCCTCCATATTTTTTTGTTTCATTTTATTTTTCTAATTTTATAGTCACGTTTTATGGTAAAAGTTTTGTCGAGCTTTTTTTTTGTTTTGTTTGCTTTTTGACACTGTTGTTGGTTTTGGTGTTATATATGCTTGTACGTTTATGCTTTGGTTTATTTTTGCTACAAAGTATCGTTTAGTATTTTTAAGTTTATTGTATACACTTATTAAATATATAGACGTGTTTTTGGGAACGGAATATAAATTGCGAAATTAGTAAATTCATATATGAAAACAAAATGTCAATAATGTTGGGTTATATTTAGGGTTATGTTTATATACGAAAGTCCTACTGTGCAAAGGTAACAAAATTTAGTAGATGAAACATAAATTGGGTCAAGTTGGATTTAGTTTTATTATGTAACAGACTATTTTGTACTGATGTCTGCCCAGTAAAGCTTATAAGACGGCAGAAGATTAAAATGTGAAAAATGTGAAAGAAAATCAATTCAAGGAACAACAACAAAATGTAAAAATTTCGCAAAACACACTTTTCAACCGTAATATAAAACTGTATATTGGGTACCTATATTAAGCAGTTAAGTAGAACAAAGTATTTTTCATGGTGTTCAACTTATTCTGTATAATATTTTTTTCGTGTTTGAACTTTACACAACAAAACCAGCATCGAAGTGTAAAATCGATATTGTATAAGAATTATGTTGGAAACAGAAACTTGTGCGGTATATAAATGTATATGGGTGTGCTTTTGTTTAAAGTTTTATGGTGAGTGTTAATTTAAAATAACTCCAGAATTAAAGTATCAAGGTTTCATTAATTATTTATGGTTTATGAATTTATTAAAATATAATTTTTGCCATTGTATTAAATAATAATTACAGTTTTAAGTTTTTTAGCTAGACGTGGTCAGTTCGTTAAATTTAAAATAGCCAACTTTTCACTTCCTTAATGTAAATCGTAAGTATGAACTAGATTTTATTTGAAAATGTATATTTTAGTAATTTATGCATCTCAATTTTACGTCTAGCTTGAATCTTTAAAAATTTTATGAATCCTCGTCCATATAACATAGTAGAAAACGTTGAGGAGGCAAAAACCACAAATGAAGAACCACAATACTGTTTAACGTTGTTAAAGTTTTTTGTTTTTTATGTTTAAACACAACTTGATTCATTTTCTGTAACACGATACATTTTGACTACCACATTTCAAAATTTTTTAAGCATTCAAAAAATTCAATTTATAAAAGTTTTCGGAACTACATACTGCAAGTCTTTTTCCACCAAGCAAAACATTAAAGTTAAACTCGTGATAAGCATAGTAGTGATGTATGTATGTATGTGAATAAAAATATGTAAATTGCAGAAACCGGATGTCTTACGTCCTACATATAACAAATGATACGATAATCACACTCAATTGAAAATTTTGTTTTTTCTTATTGGCATTATTTGACGTGAAACCTAGGACCCCTGACGAATAGAACAAGCGTACACTACCATTGAAAGCTATCCAAATTAATTTAATGCACTGCAGATCAACTTAGAGCGATGTGGAGAGTCCTAGATTTACAAAGAGCGATCAATAACTAATTAAATGGATTCAAATTAATGTAGAGTGGTTCTAAAATGAACCAGTGCAAACAATAGCGATTCAAATCACCCCGAAGCAAAACAAGTTTATCTGAAGCAATTGAGAATGATTCAAAACATTTAAAATTGATTAAAAATTATTGTGAACAATTCAAAGCGATTTACAAATTAAGGAACGGAGCAAACCGTTGTAGAGCACACGAGAATGATTGAAATTGGTTAGAGCTATCCGAATGATTTTAGAGTCACTTTCAAATACTTGAAATGATCAGAAACGATTATGATTAATTTAAAGAGATTTAGAGCAACTTTAAGCATAATCCAAAATAATTAATAGCAATTTAAAAAGATTGAGTGATCACATGCGACCGACCCTACCGCCAACAAGAACATTTTAAATCGTTCATGAATGATTTAAAGAGATCTGGCGCTATTTAGAGTGCGATTCTGATCTATTTGGAATTTATAGTGATTTAGATAGAGCAACTTATATCGCTGGTCGAGATGTTTCAGATCGAACAAAAACAAAGTGCGATCAAAAGCGATTTAGTGTAATTGCAATCTTTTATGGACATTTGATCGAATAAAAGCGCATCGAGGCGGTTTTAAGCGGGTCAGGAGCGATTTAGTACAACTCGTATCAATTTACATAAATCTTGAGCCAGCGAGATTCATTTAAAATGCTAAAATGCTTCTTGAAGCGGTTCTAGTCCGTTTATTTGAATGATTCAAATAGACTGCAATACAGAGCGTTTTGAAGTTATTTAGGGCAAGGATTCAGATCTAAAGCAATCTGAAGCGATTTAGAGCGCTCCAAAACTGTTTGAAGTGTTTTTAGAGCAATTTTGAGGTATCTAGATAGATAAAATATGATTCAGATTGATTTAGAGAATAAAAATAAAATCTGGAAGGAACAAATTCGCTAAAGCAATCATTAGCTATTAGGATAATTTCTAAGCGTAACTAGAGGTATTTTACATACCTTTAGGTTAAGAAAAATGTACACCGATCTTGAAAGATTTACAAACGATTTTGACACCGCAGTAAGCAGAACCCGATATCAACGAATAATATAAAATTATAAAGTGATCTGGAGCGTCGTAGATTTTCCTAAAACGATTCTGGTCTAGTTAGAGGGATTTAAAGCGATTTAGAGCGTCAAAGAGCGATTAAAAAAGAACTTGAGCAAACCGTTTTCTGACGATTGATCCTGATTTAGAACCTTTCAAAAACATTTTGGGCATTTTGAAGAGATTCAGTGCGGTTAAATTCTACTACGATGCAGAGAGAATAAAAAAGTGAGCGCAACTTAATTTCAAAGGAACCCAGAGCGATTTCAATAACACAAAAGCAAATTAAAACGACTCAAACCAATTCAATGTAATTTAAAACGATTTAGATTGTTTAAAACAATTTGAACCAATCAAAGCGATCCGGAGCGAATAATTTTAATCCAAAGTGATCCGGATCTATTTACTGTAATATTATGTAAATCTGAGCGTAACCATCAGGTTAAAATAACTGTAGAGATTTAGAGCCATTTAAATGTAAATTAAATTAAAGCTATAGAGCGATTTATCGGACAAGTACGAAGAGGTTTAATATAATTCAGAGAGAATTAGGCTAGTTTGGAGCGGAAAAATGCTACATTAAAAAATGCAGATCCATAAGAGTAAACCTGAGGGAGTTAGAAAAATCCCGCAGGCAGTTTAAAATGAGTCCGAGCCACTTGCAAGCTATTAGAACCGACATATGGCAATTTAGGGTAATCCAAACCGGTAGAATGATCCTATTCAAATTTATTTAAGATAACCCAAAGCGATTACAAAAGATTTAAAACGGATTTAGAGCAATAGGAACCAATTTTAGATCGTACCAGATCTACAGGTATGTCTAGTGATTCAGACTGATAGCCAAAAGCTAATATATTTTTTTCGAAAATTTGAAGAATTAAATTTACTATGGGTTCAAATTACAAAATTTCATTGTTGTTAATAGCATCCATCTATCGTCGTGGCATTGAATTTAAAACCTGGGGACTGAGCTTGCTCCGTGAAAAGAAAAACAGTTTTTTTAATCTCTTTCGCAAAACAACTGCAATTTCATTTTATTTTATTCGGCTGTCCCTATCACTATTAAGACTTAATAGAAGTTTCATCAGGAGCGTTCAATGCTTCTTTCCACACAACATTATACGTGCGACTTTCATTTTCAGGTAGGTAACAGAACACGGCAAAATGCTACATACAACATACTGTGAATAAAGACAGGTGTACGAAGGTCGACGCCAACAAATTCGAACGTTTGCTCTTGAAACTTAAGGACGGTTATCGTAAACGCTGGTTGAAGCAGAAATTGGTTTCTTTGTATTGTACTCAAGTTAACCTTTTCTGGAGTCGAGTGTAACTCGAGGAACGTGTATTTCTTGTCTAGCTTTTTCCCCAGTAATAATTTTTGCTTTAAATACGTTGTTACATAATTCGGTAACAAGCAGGCGTGTTCCATTGCACATACCCTTCAAAATGTCTAAATCACGCATTTGTAAAGTTTTCTTTATTTTAGATTTAAGTTTATTATCACGATTTTTATTAGTTGCAAATAATTATTACTTATTACTTGCATATAGTTTTAGAATTGTATTTCAAATGCAAATTTTGAGTGTAAATTAAAATAAATTTACCATAAAGAAAATAAACAAAAAATTTAATGAAATATATTTATAAGAATATAAATTATTTTTTGCTCGATATAATGCACCGCTTTTCATTTTTCAAATTATCAAAATCTGATATTAGATTTTGGCTTGATGTAATTTTTAATATCGAAGCTAAATATTATTCAGTTAATCTGGTTCGCTGCGCCATTTTTTTCATCTTCATTTGTCAAAAAAATATCGAGTTCCTGGAAAACGATCTGTAGGTAAGTGTAGCCGTAAAATTCTGGAATATCAATTCCCTTATATTTCTGTTTCAATAAGGTGTCGCATCGTAGTTCCATAAACTCCATTTGCAAATTTTCATCAGTAGTTTCAATGTCAACCGACATCGGAAAGCATCAAATATTTAAATGAGACTCGGTACTTTGAAAATCCGAAAACCTTTTTTCGAAATTTTCTTCCAACATTTTTCGTTGCTTCTTATATTTTTCAAATTTTAATTCTCAATATTTAAGCAAAAGTCTTACAACTAGAAATATTTAATAAATTTTCATTTTTATTTGTATTTTCCACAGGGATTTTTTTTTTTTGAATGAATTAATTAGGTCATACAATAAAGCTATGAGCATGTTTCTACCCCGCATGTTGATATTAAGTTGACTAGATGAAAAGTGTCAACTTAGAGTCAACTTTCGAGTCTTTATGACTCGAAAGCAAACGAATTTCAGTATAATATGGCGATTCTTCGTAATCAGACTCCACATCTTTCCACATCGTAAAACTAACAACTTTACCAACTTTCTTAAATTCATTATTATCTTTAATTACTTTTGCACATGGACAACACTTGCTGGTGGACAATGCAGTGGAAGTGTTTAACAGATTTATTATGTAAGGTTTTAACATAAGCTTTTAGTCTACTTAAATTTAGTCTAAAATTATTTGGTTGTTTTGAAACTTTACTTATTTTTTACTTTAATATTTTTTTTGTATTTTTGTTAAATAAATTTTTTAATGAAAACAGTATAGTTGTGAAACAATTTTGTGGGCCGCAAAAAATCAGGTGTGTCGCGACTTTGACATGCCTGCATTTTGCATATTTATACCGACAAATTATGCTATATCCACAATAAAATTAATTTGTAATATGCTTTTTAAAATGTTTAGCACAGACACTGAATATCAGTAAAACTTATAACTATTCCAAGTATTTATGACGTCATTCATAAGAAAAATGTTTTTCCAAAATTAAATTTACAGATAAATAAATATATATACAACTATTGTTCGTTTAATAAGATAGAGTTATGTTTGGAGAACAGAAACATCAATTTTTGCTCTTTTCTCTTAAATACTGTCTTAAACTTCGCTAAAATCTATTTTTGAAGACTCCCTGACTTAGTATGCTCCACAGACTTTCCATTGTATTTAAGGCCGGAAGCATATTTCATGACAGAAAAGATCCTTCATGCACTTAGCAGCGTGAACAGGCGCATCGTACTGCTGGAATATTAACCATTTACTCCGCATTCATTTTATGAAAAACAAAACAGTTGGGGTCTTGCCCTGATAGTAGAGACCATCCCATGTAATTAGCGAAATTAGTGACCCTCCTTAAAAGTTGCGTGAATGACGTGTTTGAGGTGATTCACGAACATCTTGAAAATAGTTCAGTCATCCAGATCAGTTGTAAAAAAAAATACGGTAGGTTCTGGTCGGTGACATAACCGCAGGTGTTGTTAGGCGTAGAACTAATCTACCCATATAAAGGTAAGTATTTTTTTTGGCGATAAAAAGATAGTTTTTGAAACATTTCTGAAACATTTTATTATTTTGCATCACAATTTTATGAAGAATTGGTCTATGTTACGAAACGTAACAAATCGATGAAAGAAGTTCTGGAGTTATTTTTCTAGTGAATGATAAATCTATGGAAGTATTTCCTAATGTTCTTGGATAATTGGTCGGCACCATATCTAAATTGAAATGATGCATCATAAACTCAAACTCTCCTTTATTCCGTTTAACATCTACATTAAAATCACCCATTAAAATTATTGGAATCTATCTTTATCAACACAGTAAACTGTTTATCAATTAATTTTGAACTTTCTGTGTATTCCATTAATGTCGCAAAAAAGAACATATTTAAATCGACCTCTTTAGCATGCGGATGAATGTAAATGGAACAAAGTATAAATGTTGACCAACCATTCAAAGTAACATCCACTTTAACATCCGTTTTAACAGTAAACCACTTTATTCTCCCATTTTTATCTCACATATTTAATTTAATTCCCATTTTGGTTTATAAATCAAATTTTCTTAAGTATACATTGGCATCGATACTTGTTGCTACCATCGTCTTCATCCTGCTCGTCATCATATCAACACCGAAATCACCATCATTTTCAGCATCTACAACAAACTTTTGTTTACGTCAAACAGTGATTTATAATTTGCCAACAAAAATCGTACATTTAACTTGTTATAACTTTTGACATAATTGTCATTAATACTTTTGAAAATATAAACGTGTATGTAGACATCAAAATCGCGCTCGCGTTTTCTTAGATTGCACACTTGATGGACGTAGTTCTACGTCAAAAGGAATTAAAGAAGACATTTAAGTTTTGAAATCAATATACCTAAAAACAAATTAATATTGTAATTCTAAGAAAATTTTACAAGGTGTTTTTCATTAAAGAAATTTAATTCAATTCCGAAAAATTACTGATCTACTCCTCATCCCAAAATTTTAATTTCTCCGAAAATTCCCTTCTCGCTGAATTATGGCGTGGCAGAAGTTAGGTTTACATACCCGTTTATGATACTTCAGATTAACATCCTCATTTAAAATCTGTTGCATTCTTCGTTTAGTGATTTTTAGGCGCAAGTCACATTTTATTTTGTATATGGATTCATATTTTTCCTAACTGTGGCAGAGATTTTATATGTAATTTCTATTCAAATATATTTTTTCCGGCCTACTGACGAAAAAAGTTCCATGTAAATATTTATAAATTGGGAATAATTTTTCCACACCTAAATTGGTAGGTCAAATTATTCCCAATATAATTTTGTTTTGAAAAAATTTAACACTAGCTTTTTACCTCAGTAACCCAGAAAAAAAATATTTGAACTGAAATTGCATATAAAATTTTTTCGCAATTCTATATTCCCGGGGAATTGCCGGAATAGTGCCCCTGCAAGTTGCCTTATTTCCATTTTACTTCTTGCGATAACTATATACAGGCTTTGGTATTTTCCTTTTTATTGTGTCATATGTTTGGGTTTTAAAAAGTTTTAGATTGCATTTTTTTTTTTCCGTATAGTTGTGTAACTATCTGGACGAATGGTAGCGCCAGATTCACAAAACTATTTGATCCTTGCTCGTTTAATTTAGTTTCATTTAATTATTTAAATTTCGCATTTTAATTATTTAAAAACTTCTTTTAACTAACAAAAAATTATACTTTTATTTTAAAAAATAATTAGCTCCTTTTTTAATGCTTACAAAGATTCTCTTTTTTATTTTGCTACACAATATTAAAATTAAAAATAAAACACTTTTAAAAACGCACTAGTTGATATATTACACAAATAAACATTGGTTCTCCATCGTATATAGTTTAATAGTCGTATGACGGTGGAAACCCGATGTAATTCCAATGCAGGACGATTTAGGTTGATGAAGAGTGATATAAAGTGACAGAGCAAACAAGAGTGACCCACACTCAGAAAAAAGAATACTACCAAATTACTAGTTATATACTTTTGGTTGTTTTAACACAAAGTTCTGAGGTAAATAAAGCAAATCTCTTGTTTAATTTAAAAATTTTGCATTTACTACAAAAAAATGGGTGAAGTTTGAGTTACCATGATGTTGGTACGTAGTTTTGTTTAATTTAACCAAAAAAGAATCTGTTAACTGAACAATATTAGTGTTATAACCAACAAAGTATATTGGTTTTTCTTAGTAATTAATTTTGAAATATGAGTTTTGTCATATAAACTAAAACTTGTAAAAAATTACAATATTTACGAAGGGGTTGACAATTGCGTAGCGAATCAATAAAATTTGCAAAGGCATTGTGATTATATTTTAAATGTACTTTGTGTATTATAAAAATAAGTTGGTTAATGTTAACAAATAATTGGTTGCTACAACCTAAAATGTTTAAAACATTAACCTTCAATTTGGTTACATAAACTACAAAAAATTGATAGAGTTAACAAGTGATTTAACAAAACAGTTGGTCACCATGTTACTAATTTTTTCCCACTTCTATCCATTAATATAACCATATGTTTTTGGTTAAATTAACTAAGTTAAAAATTAAATAACCACGATTTGGTTATTTAGAATTAAAATTTTATTCAACTAAGACCTTGTTCGTTTTTAAACTAAGAGTCTAGGATGACCGAAAATCACCAAAATTTTGGCAAAATTAATTCTGATTTTTGTTTTTTTTTTGACCCAAGAATTTTTCTGAGTGCGAAACGATTTAAACCAATGTTAAATAATTAAAAGCTCGTCGTTGACATCTAGAGTGATCAAAAGCATTTTAAATCCATTTAATTACGATTAATCACAGGTTTATTAGAGAAATCGAAAGTAATTTAAAGGATCCAGATCTATTTAAGGACCTAGAGAAATAAGAACAAGTTTAAATTAATTAGGGCGATCACGAATGATTTATTATAATCTGGAGTGATTAAAAGCGACCCACATTTGTCAATAGGAACTTAGGGCTCATTGATAACCCTTAGAGCGATTCCGTTTATAATGATCCAGAACGATTAAAAGCGATCCACAGTGATATAGATAAATCCTTACCAATTCAGTGACATATTTATAGTGACGTATACATTTTGAAAGTTCGATTAACAAATATATTTTTCGAAAATTTCACCGATTGGTATCTTTTGGTTTCACCGCAAAATAACCGCAGGTATCTTTTGGTTAAGGTGAATTATTTCTATGGAAAATTATTATTTTTTTTTGTGATCACCCAGTATAATTAACGAACTGCTTAAACTTTATTCGCATTAACGATCAAAGCTTATTGTTTCAACTTTCAAAACTAGATACGAGAAGGCCACTGAAGCTCATACAATAGCTGAGACATTGGTCAAGCCATGGCCGGGTCGATATATCTAAATGTATATTCGATGAAAACCTGCTAAGGAAATCACTGATGTGCCGCTATCCATTGACACGGTAGCTCGTTCAATTAAAGATTTAGCAGGACTTGCAATCTTATCCGTTTTAATATGCTTCAAGAGGATCTTCTTTTGTGTCAACCATTACCATATAATACAACTCGTGCCGAAATATTTAATGTCGTGAAGGATTTTTTTAAGACTAACGGTTTAGATTGAAAAAAACTATGTTGATATCTGCACGGATGGTGCAAAGGCAATGGTAGGAAAAACCGCAGGCGCTGTTGCTAAAATCAAGAATTTAGCAACAAAATGCATGCGTAGCCATTGTATTTGTCACCGCCAAGTACTTGCAGTAATAAAAATACGAATGTTTTGGAAAAATTTCCTTCATAAGTCTGAAAAGATCAAAAATTTCAAGAAATCAAGACGCTTGCAAACATAGTTTAAGATTCTTTGGGAAGATATGGCCAGCATTTATAATTCGACTTTTCGAGCTCCGTTCCGAATCGAATAACGAGAAACACTGATAAATAAATGGTGGTCGTATCGACTTGGATACCTCGACGATATTTTCTCAAAGCTGAACATGCAGTGAATTTGTCACTTCACGGAAAACGAGTAACAATGTTATAGCCATAAGATTCAAGCTTTTACCAAAAATTGGAGTTTTGGATCGTTTGCATTCGCGCTGGCATGCTATAGATAGTTTCCCAGAGCTAGAAGGATTTTTCGGTGAAGACATTGAAGAAAGTGACTATTTTATGTTGTGTGATGTAATTCGTCAACATTTGGAAGATATTCTAAACTCAGTTAAACAGTATTTTCCAGATGAGCAGAATGAAAAGCTTAAAAAATACACATGGATTCGAAACAAATTCATAATTCAGAAAAGAGCAAAATTCACAGTTAAAGAGTACTAAGACTTCATAGACATTATTTCAGTTTCCTCACTACTGCCCATATTTGAAACAGTAACTCTGCCAAATTTTGGAATATGCAGATTAATCAATGAAAGCTGTTAACATACGTCTCCATTTCGCTACGACTTGTGCGAGTCAGAATTTTCTTCGTATGTTGGAACAAAAACGAAATACAGCAACTGACTTGATGCAAAAGGTAACATAAGGATTCAATTTACAACTAAAAAGTCAGACATACACGAATTTTGTAAAAATAGGAAAGAAGTCCACTATGAATTTGTAAATACAATGTATAAAAAAATAAATTACTCTTCGGTGTGAGGCATCATTGATTGGTACATACACATAAGTACTTATTACTGAACCACTGGGATTCCGTGTAAATCATTATGCCTTTAGAGGGCTCCGCAGCTCATAAAGTGTGAGAACCGCGCAGCATATGAACACAATACACACTGAAAAATCATAATAAAGAGAAATTAATTATTTTTAAATGTATAAATGGGAAATCTCTCCGAGTATTTCACAACAAAATGTGTACGACCTGCTGATACAAGCGTACTATAATTGAGAATTTCGAAATCACTTTATGGTAAATGATTAATTATTATTGAAACATTTTTACATACAACAATTTTAGTTAATATCGTGTCAGTTGAATATTAATCAGCAATCAAAGTTTTAAGCCGAAGAGAATACGCGGAGTAGGCAGTGTTAAGGTTAACCTATATATAGTTGGTACCGACCATTAATACACATTATAATGTATAAGGCCTATTTTGAACCGTAACCTAATTAAATGCCACAATAATATCAAACTCCTAATTAGCGATATGATTAATTTTAAATCAATGGCCTCGATGAGGTAGAAAACAAAAAACATCATTAAAAACCAATATGTTATACATCAGGCATAATCATTCTAGGAATATAGTAGTTAGTGTATACGCAGAGAAAGGATTCGAGGTCGCACAGGTATTCCGTACAATATACAAACCAGGAAAGCAAAACTAATTAAAAACCTCTTAGTTACAATTAGAATAAACATAATAAATAAAATCGATAAGACATCATTAATATGTTTGTAATGTTTGTGTGTGTGTGCATATTTTGAATTACAATTAATCTAAAACCCATCAAAATACCAACCCAATCACAAAATAACAATAAAAACTAATCGAAAAACACTTAAATTATATTTTCATTAATATTATTATTTTTTTGTTGTGCTTCTAACAATCCAAAATATAATTTTTATTATTTTTCCGCTTAATAATTACATTTTTATTAAAGTATGGTCGACCTTTTTGTTTTGTTTTTCGTTTTTTCAGCGCTGTTCATATTTTTTGTGTGTGGTGCTTTCTTATATTTTTGATCGATTTGATTTTATGGTGCTACATTAATGAAAAACGAAACAACGCTCACAATATACGTAATAAAGGCAGCTAACCACTCTGTATACAGTATATACATACTTACGTCTATATACGACATAAAATAATCATAATCATAAACAACGTAACATAAAATAAAAAAAAATCATGAAAATGGGAAAGCTAAAAATTAATTTACCAAATGGGAGAATTATGTGCGTGAGAATATAGAAAAAAGTAAAAAAAAAAATAGTTTTAACCGGTTTAAGGCGATGTTTAGTGTAGTTAAAGAACCAAAATCTTATTTATTGTAGTCACTCCACATTTTACCCTGGAATACCATTTTACAGTATTTTTTACTGCGTATAATATTAAAAGCTTGCTCCGGTTCTCAGTTTCGCAAAATGGAAATAAATATGCAACATTTAATTTTGTTGGTACGCTTTACGAATAAACACAACAGAAACGTATTAAAACCTAGTAAATGTTTGTTTGCCCTATACACGTGCTTGAGAGGTATATCATTTTCATTCCATTTAAGCTTCTATTGATTGTAATTCAAATATTATTCCACGAATAATATTTCATAGTAAACTTAGTTAATGAAGTACACATGCTCAGAAAATTAATTAACAACGGTGTTGATTTATTATTATAGATATCATACCTCAGAGCGAGAGAGATATGTAGAAGTAGCAATTCTAGGAAAACAAATATTTCGTGAAAGCAAGATCAACGAAATAGTAATTAGCAACAATTAACCGAGAACGACAATTCTCCAAAATCGACAATTCGCCACAAAACGCAATACACCGAAAAAGACACCACCACTACACTACGCCAAAAAAAACGGAACAGAAAATTTTCTCGAAAAAATAGTCAGATTTGAACGTATCATGGTGAAATAACAACTTCCAAAAAGTTTATATTGCTTCTAATTGAAGGAAATGACCGGACAAGTGGTGCAGTGGTTAAAGCGTCGGCACTTGGACCGGGAGGTACTGGGTTCGAATCCCATCAGAGGCAGGATACAAATCGAATTTTCATCGTCGATTACAATCGACGATGTTAATTAACACAACTTAGACACTCACACACTACATATTCTATTAATCTTTAAACTAATAAATTGATTATTCAGGCCAACCATAGTTTCTATTTTGATTTGCTTGAATTTTCTGCTGATGATATTTTTTCTTGGTGAAACAGATTTGGTGATTCGGTTTCACCTTTATCTAATTTAAATTTTTATAAATTCGATGACAGTAACTGTTTTTTATTTGAATGTGTAGTAGCGATTATTAAAAAATAATTCACTTTCTCTTAATCTTGCTAAAACTACAGCATTATTTCTCTCTATAGAAACGTTTCACTTAATTTGATGTGGGATGACCATGTCAATTCTGTATGTCAACGAGCAGTTATGCCAACTTTCGATTATTGTGAGGTATATATAAAATATAAAAACCTACATTGTCTAAGATTGATCTACATGTTCTACCAATTGCCGAAGTGGTCCACACAAAAATCAATTAATAATTCTGAGATACGCGTAGACGCACAAAGCACAAAACACTTAATCAAATTTTAAAATTGCCATAATCTTTTAATGTTATAAACGGAGAGTTTTCGAGCGTTTACATATTGACAACAACAAATACTTTTTGGCAACAACAAAAAATTTCAATTATTTTTTATAAAATTCTATTGATCTATTTGAGTTTAACTATCAAATAAATGCATTTTGTATTTAAATTAAAATTAGAAAACATATATGACTGTAACAATGGATGGATTCACTTCCTGCATGTAATAATTCTAATCTAATTTTATTTGTGTAAATGTTGTTTTTATTGCTTGAGTGAAATTTAAGTATATTATATACCATATTCTGATTACGTGTGGTTTTAATAAAACTTACTGAATGAATACTAATATTCGCTTCGTGCATGTAATAATTTGTTTTTATAATTTGCAGTGTACGAGTAAAGTGCAGTATATTCCGTAAACTATTGATCCATTTGCGGTTAGCTATCAAATAAATGCACTTTGTATTTAAATTAAAACTAGAAATCATATATGACTGTAACAATGGATAGATTCACTTCCTGCATGTAATAATTGTAATCTAATTTTATTTGTGTAAATATTATTATTATTGCTTAAGTGAAATTTAAGTATATTATATATTCTGATTACATGCGGTTATTTTAATAAAACTTACTAAATGAAGATTAATATTCACTTCGTGCATGTAATACTCTGTTTTTATAATTTGCATTGTACGAGTAAAGTGCAGTATGTTCCGTGAACTATTGATCCATTTGAGTTTAGCTATCAAATGAATCCATGTTGTACAGGGTGGCGCACGAATCGTGCTACAAAAACAAAACGTAATAACTATTTTTCTGTGTGACTAATCTGTTTTTTATTTTTTTTATTTTGCAGATTATTATTTAAATTTACTAAAATGGATGCTTGGAATACCGAAACGAGGATTTGGATAGTGCAGCGCTACCATGCTTTGCAGTCCATCATTTCCGTCCAGAGGGAATTTAGGCGGGAGTTTGGCGGCACTCCCCCGAGTAGATGGACCATTATGAGGTTGGTACGCATGTTTGCTGAATCTGGAAGCATCGCACGTAGACCGTACAATCGAGATCCCTATGTTCGGGTCGAAGCCACAATCGCAGCTGTAGCATCATCAATTCAGGCAAATCCAAGTGTTTCGACTCGAGAGTTATCGGCGCAAATTGGAGTTAGCAGACGGTCATTACAACGGATAATTCATGATGACTTAAACTTGTTTCCGTACAAAATCCAAATTACAAGCAAATTAAAACCTCTGGATTTGCCTATTCGCCTGGAATTTTGCCGGAAAATTATTGAAATGGCCGAAGAAGACAACAACTTCATAAATTGCTTGTTTATGTCACTGCACCAGATTTTTTTTTATGGGGTTATGTCAAACAAGAGGTGTTTAAAACGAAACCAAGGAATTTGACTGAATTGAAGCAGTCTATTACAACAATAATTGAGGCGATCCCGACTTCAACCCTTCAGTGCGCAATGAATAATTTTCTGATCAGGTGTCGCACATGCGTGAATGAGCATGGAGGTCATTTACGGTCTATCATTTTCAAAACTAATTAGTTAAATAAAAATAAAATTGAATTATCTATACAATAAAAAAAAATAAAGCCGATTAGTCACACAGAAAAAAAGTTATTACGTTTTGTTTTTGTAGCACGATTCGTGCGCCACCCTGTATTTAAATTAAAACTAAAAATCCTATATGACTGTAACAATGGATAGATTCACTTCCTGCATGTAATAATTCTAATCTAATTTTATTTGTGTAAATGTTGTTTTTATTGCTTGAGTGAAATTTAAGTATATTATATACCATATTCTGATTACGTGTGGTTTTAATAAAACTTACTGAATGAATACTAATATTCGCTTCGTGCATGTAATAATTTGTTTTTATAATTTGCAGTGTACGAGTAAAGTGCAGTATATTCCGTAAACTATTGATCTATTTGCGGTTGGCTATCAAATAAATGCATTTTGTATTTAAATTAAAACTAGAAATCTAATATGACTGTAACAATGGATAGATTCACTTCCTGCAAGTAATAATTGTAATCTAATTTTATTTGTGTAAATGTTATTATTATTGCTTGAGTGAAATTTAAGTATATTATATACCATATTCTGATTACTTGTGGTTATTTTAATAAAACTTACTAAATGAAAATTAATATTCACTTCCTGCATGTAATAATCTGTTTTTATACTTTGCAGTGTACGAGTAAAGTGCAGTATATTCCGTGAACTATTGATCCATTTGCGTTTAGTTATCAAATAAATGCATTTTGTATTTAAATTACAACTAGAATACAAATATTTATGGCAGGGATGGCAGTGACTTTGTCTTTTACATTATTTAAATTTAAACCATTATTATTTAAATTATTTTCTACAAATAAATGAAATAGTTAAAGACTGAAAGATGGTTTCCTATTTTATTCTTTAATGCATATAGGTGATTTCTGGATTGGATTAATTTTATATCATTTAATATGTTTTTTGGAAACCAAATTAATTTTGTTTATGAACGATTGAACTATTTAGTTTATGGAAAGTTCAACTCATAATAATAAAGTTATATTGCAGATATGTACCATTATATATAAGTACTTAATTAATTACTAAATTTTTTTCAGGATGCTGATTGCTGAGCTTTTGTACCATAAAACCGAAAATAATTGTGCTGTCTTGTGCCTAACAATTTACTAACTATTGACTACTTAGGTGTCTGTAACCGGGTCAAGTCTATCATATCTAACAACCTTTCCTATCCTTCCTTCTTGTTATATGTAAAGGGGTCTACGGTAGGCCCGGCGTATCCGGGATCCCTGCTTAGTCTTGGCCGTACATTCTAATCAATCAATCAATCAATCAATTGCTTCTAATTGAAGGTAATGGTGTCTTTTTTCCGATCAGAAATACGTTTTATTTTATTTTGTTTTTATGACCATTTTTGCATTCCTACAAGTCCAAATTGACAATTTTTTGAGAATTTAAAAACCTAGAAAATATTGCTTTGGAACTTCCTGTACGATGACTCCTTGTCGATAAATTTTAAGTTTCTTTAAATTTTACGTCCTATCGTGCAATTGGATGGATGGCACCAGAAAAATGGCAACTAATCACCATACAACAAATTCACAATGTTTTAAATATACCAGGGTGTATTTATGAAGTTATGCGGGCTAGATGAGGTAGCTGATTAAAATTCCACTTTTTTCGTATATTTTAGTTTTTTTGCGTTTAAATAAAGTTTAAAAGGATTTTTGTTGCAATATATTTTTTGAAATAAATCACTGTAAAAACTGATTTTCTCCTTGATCTTGAACCACCAAAATCATTTCTCATTATTTTGTTGCGTTTTTCGCTTAAACTACAATAAATCGACAATAAGTCGACGTACTGAAATTTCCACAGCATCATTTTCAAGGTTTCTTTTCTTTTCAAAAACTTTTTTTTTCTAGTTTCTTTGCAATCTGTTCGAGGGTCAAGGTTGCCATTCGAGGACGTATTCACATTGAAATGCCCACACAGCTTACATTGGTATGGAACATGGGCCGTCCCATGAGTATTGCACTCCGACAGGAGGTCATCACAGATCGTCACTTGTTGTTAAAAATTAGCGTTTGCATTCTGCCCCTATTTTAATTCGAACCTAGCACCTCCCGATCCAAATGCCAAAGCTTTAATCACTAAGTCATTTGGTCGGTTTCGAGAAACTTTATTTTACTCAAAAAAATCAAAAAACTAAATAAAATCAAACGGATTCCAGATCGAAAAGAAGACAAAATTTTCCTCTAATTAGAAGCAAAATAATTTTTTTGAACGGGTTTATTTCACCAAGAAATAAGCATACAAATTTGGATATTTTTCGAAAAAAAAATCTGTTCCATTTTTTTGGTATGTAAAATTACTCATTTAATGATTTAGGTGAATTTTTCAGATAGAGCCATTCGTCACTTAGCAGTAATCTTTAAAAAAAAACCTTTTGATGAAAAACGGTTTGTAATATGATGGAAAACTGGAATGCACCTACTGCAATTTCCAAAAATATGATGACTAAGTTAGGTGTGTAGGATGGAAATAGAATTCTAAAATTTTTAGTAGTTAGAATATTGCACCCAAAAAAATATAATATCACTCTGTACGTGCAAACAGAGTAAATGCATTGCACAGATCTACTGGCAGACATTTCTGTGAAAAATTATCATGATATTTTTATGAAAATATGATTTTCATGTTTATTTGTCGCCCTCGATAGGCACAGTAAGTAGAGCGCTTGCTGTGTAATTCGGGTGTCCCGGGTTCGATTCCTGGTGGTGACAAAAAAAGTTACGGCTTAGCGTTTTTAATGTGTTATGTGTTACATTTTGCATTGTCTTATAAAGCTCAAGCCATAGTTATCGGCTTTATCCATAAATAAATTTTTTTTTTATATATATTTCGTCATTTTAAATTTCACAATCATATTTTTATAAGTGTAGAGACCTCAAAAGAAAAGCAATAGTTTGATTTATTTTAAGCATTTTCGGGCGATTTTCAAGAATTTTTAGTTTAAGAAGAGTAAGGTGTTTTGCTGGTTAAAATATTTTTTTTACGTGACGTGCAAAAAAAACAATTATAAGCGATCGAAACTAAGCCGCTACAACATCTTGGAAAATAATTCTCGTTGTAAAAAATCCTGATGATACTGGTTGACTGATTGATTGATTAAAATGTACGGCCAAGACTAAGCAGGAATTCCGAATACGTCGGGCCTACCGTACACCCCTTTTACATATAACAAGATGGAGGGATAGGAAAGGTTGTTTGATATGATAGACTTGACCCGGTTACAGACACCTAAGTAGTCAATAGTTAGTAAATTGTTAGGCACAAGACAGCACAATTATTTTCGGTTTTATGGTATAAAAGCTCAGCAATCAGCAGCCTGAAAAAAATTTAATAATTGTTTAAGTACCCATATATAATGGTATATTTCCTGCAATATAACTTTATTGTTATGAGTTAAACTTTCCATAAACTAAATAGTTCAATCGTTCATAAACAAAATTAATTTGGTTTCCCAAAAACATATTAAATCATATAAAATTATTCCAATCCAGAAATCACCTATATGTATTAAAGAATAAAATAAGAAACCATCTTTCAGTCTTTAATTATTTGATTTATTTGTAGAAAATAATTTGAATAATAATGGTTTAAATTTAAATAATGTTCTAGTTTTAATTTAAATACAAAATGCATTTATTTAATAGCTAAATGAAAATGGATCAATAGTTCACGGAATATACTGCACTTTACTCGTACACTGCAAATTATAAAAACAGATTATTACATGCACGAAGTGAATATTAATCGCCATTTAGTAAATTTTATTAAAATAACCGCATGTAATCAGAATATATTTATATTTAAATTTCACTCAAGCAATAATAATAATATTTACACAAATAAAATTAGATTACAATTATTACATGCAGGAAGTGAATCCATCCATTGTTACAGCCATATATGTTTTCTAGTTTTAATTTAAATACAAAATGCATTTATTTGATAGCTAAACTCAAATAGATCAACTGGATCTCTCTGGTCGATTTTTCGATATATGTTTTCAGTAACTACGAAAAGCCACCAAAACCAATGTTGACAAATTTATTGAGAGAAAAATCAAATTCACATTTCGTGTTCCAAAAGTACTTATATCCGATAACTGAAGCCAGCTGTGAATACACATAAAAATGTATGTCGAACTTACGAAATCCGACAAATCCTTACGGCCAAGTATGCTCCACAAGGAAATTCGTCTGAACGTGTCAACCGAACATTAATTGTGGTCATTCGAAATTATGTCAAAGATGATCATAGGTTATGAGATGTTCATTTAGACGCAGTTACGTTTGATATACGGAATGATATACATGAAAGAACAAAATATGCGCAAAATTTTGTTGTCTATGTTGTCTTTACACGATCATCCAATTCCATTTTAAAATCAGCTATCTCGCTTACAGGAAATTACTCGGATATTGACGAGAAACCAGATCATTTTTGTAAAATATTCGAACGAGTTTACGCCCATATTCTAACGGCCATGACTAAATCTCATAATCGTTTTAATTTGAGAAGAGAATTAATTACCTAACCTAAATATTGATCAATCCGTCTATGTTTGTAATTTCACACAAATTTTTCTTTTTCACTTCGCATAATTTATTTTGATAATTGTACAAATTGTGCTTCCGATTTTAACAATTTCGTTTTTTAGTTTAGCGGAAAACTTTGGTAAACATAAGTTCTTTTATTGTTAATCTAAACATAATCTAAAGACCGTTATTACTCTCGTACAAACCGTAAAAAAATTGTCAAAAATACTTGGTTTTCTCGTTGAATGAGTTACCGTTTAAATAATTTACCGTACGCGAAAATAAAAGAATTAACCACTCTCGTGTCAACCATCGTGTATCCACATAAAAAAATTAAGTCACAAGCTGTAATAATTGAAATATATGTTTAAAATATCTATTCAATGCAATATTAATCATTTTATATTATAAAACTAAAATGAAAACTAACGTATTTTGAAAATCTTTTAGAACAAACGTCGAGTCACGCTTTAAACTTTAAAATATTGTAGGTGGATTAAAACTAAAGGTCCGTCTAAGATTGAACAAAGAAAATTATGACTACATACTTATCACTTTTAATCTACTTTACATTAATTGAACTTTTCCCTTTTCCCTCGACAATTATAAAATAGAATTAATTGAAATCGGTCAATCCCACTTGCCTTTACCCATATCAGTACAAATTAAAAATTCGTAAAAACAGTGCGCATTGTATAAAATGGTTAATTGAAGATGCTACTCTACAAACGCTTGATGATAAAGAAAAATAAAACTCATTCTTTATATAGCTTTAAAATTACAACCAATTACTTTACCTATAAAAAATTGTAGACCTTTATTGCGCTATTTTACAGACATAATCAATTATAGTCTTTTAAGGAGACAACGTTTTTTTTGGGTAATATAAATTTTGTCCTTGTTTTGACAACAAGGCAATCTTGACATTAAATCATGTAAAATTATTTAAAGAAATGAATTTTACAACATCATTAATTTAATTAGCTATACCCAAAAAAATACACCCGCACCAACCAAAACTGTAGAGCTTTTACATTATGTACTGTAAAAATGTATATATATAGCTATGTCTACCTCTTATATACCGTTCTCGAATAAAATTCCACAAAAACGAATATAAAAAGGACACAAACACCATCACCAAAATAAAAATAAAAAAATTTTGTTTTTACATTTATTTTTAAGCAAGAATTACATAAAATTTCATTAAACATGTCATGAACATAAATTTTTTGTGGTGTGTAAAAACCCTTAACACAATCACACAAACACAACTACAACAATAACAAGAGAAAATTAAACGACGAACGAATAAAAAGCACAACACTATATAAAAGCATATAATGAGAAGAAAGCTTTAATATCATAGCGCCGTATAAAGAAAAAAATACATCTAGAACATTAAATTTTATGTATAAAAATAAAATATTGGCACCGCATCAATAAGGAAACATAACTGACATTTTTCCACCCACTCATTTTTCTACAGCATACCGTTTTTTTTTTGCTGCTCATTTCTTATTGCCCAGTAATTTAATGTGCGGCTGGCTATTATGATGTGTATATGAGTATAAATTTATTGGTCGAGCGAGTCTAATTAAGGATCAATCTAACAACCACGTACAAAGTTAATGTGAAAGAGAATTGTTCCATTTTCCGTAATTATATGGTGAGCTTTATTTAGTTTCTATATACTTGAGCGCTTTTTACTCATGTAATCAATCAATCCAAAAATATTGAATATATTATATGTATAAGGAAAATGTATAAACATTTTTCGTTCTATTTAACACTGTACACCAGTATACCAAAATGTGTGATGTCACTAGAATTATGTTAATTAATTAGTTTAGGAAGTAGTTTATAGGATTTTTATTATACATATACGTAAAAGCATATACTCGTAAAAAATATTTGATAAGGAATATAATTTTGTTGAGCTTTGTAAGGTTATTATGAAGGATTAGAACAAAACGACAATAAAAATATGAACTACGAGTAATGAACATAAACCGAGATTTTTGTAAAGTTTAGTTGTGCTTTGATATAAACTCGTTTGCATAAGCATAATTTATAGTAGAAATGGGTGTGAATAATTTAATTTTGGTGGTGTAATATTAGCAAAGTTGTACTACATAACTTCTATAGTAAATTAGTAATATATAATTGACAGTTTTAATCTACACTTGTAAATAAATTAATAAATTTTGAAAACATTTTGCATAAGAGCAAAGAATAAACATTAATGTGTATTAGTCCGTGAAATTCGTGAGTCATTCAAAGTAATCAGAGGCAAAGTTTTGTACCACCAAAATTTTTATTTCGAAAAATTTTATTAAGTTTATAAGAAAAGCCCAAGTTAGCTATAACAGTTTTTCATCAATTGATAGTTTTGAAATATTGCAAACATATTTGACTATTTGATATTGAAAAAATAAAATTTGCAGTTTGAAAAAGAAAAAGATTAGAGATAGTTATTTAGTTCTCAGACATAATATTTTCTGTCCACACAGAATATACATATTTGTTGCTCCGAACAGTTATTACTACGTGTGAACGCTACCAATTGTCCGGAGAGAACTATACTCGTGTGTCTTTTTGGCTACACTAGGAATATTTAATATAAAATTATTTACTTGTACAGACAGCTTAAAATAATATTTTTTTTGTTTCCCTAGGAAAATGGGGCTGAGAAAAATATTTACATAGAATTTTGTCAATATTAGTATGCGGCTTACAAAGGTAAACAATTAGTGGAAATATTTTTGGAACAAAATTAAATTTGGAACCAAACTAACTGTCGTTATGAATCAATCCCAATTTATAAAAAAATACACCAACGTTTTTTCCGCAGTCAACAAAAAGTAATATGAAAAAAATGCTCAAAACTCCCACTCAAAAATCATTTCTCAGGAAAGCAGGCATTGTGCCACGGGTGGTATGTATTGTATTTTAACGGATTTTTAAGGACACTTCTGGATTTTACACTAATAACAAGATGCAATATCAAAAGCTGCCGAACTTTATTTTTAAAGCAAGAAGATGTCGATAATCTTTCAAAATTAGTTAGGATACACTTAGTTTATTATTAAAATGTATAACAATTTTAAAGTTATCTGCATTTAAACGGTTCACCCATTACTGAATAAATATGGTTACTGTCAGGAAAACTGTTTGGGTTGAAACTGTTTCTAAGTGATGCTTAGCAAAAATCATTGCATATAATTATAATTAAAAAAAAAATTTCATATAGATGTGGAATCTCTTCTGTCCAGGCGGATCGCCTAATCGGGATTAAATTTCATACGTTAGCTTTTCCATAAATTGATAGATGCTTTCTTAATGTGGTGAAAATCTGTGGACTGTCACTCAAACGAACTACGACGGGAGGACAGCCGCAATGTATATCGAGTAGTGGCATAACGAGGGGAATATTTATTAGTCCCCGAAAACCATTGCATAAGAACCGCGTTAACTGCCTGAGCAATGTACCAGGACGGCGGACATAGTAGTTTTCGTAAGACATGTTCAATTTTTGCAAGAATCAAAGATTGTAATTAATTTAAAGATTTTATTTTGAATAAGAGGTGATACAAAAACAATTTTTACCAATGCTCAGTTAAGTTAATTTTTTCGCTTCAAAAATCAAATGTACTAAAATTCTACATACTACGAAAGGAAAATCGGGTGTGTGTTGGCCACAACTATCCCATCGATCTATAGTAAAAATATACAAGGTTAGGTTACCATATGTTGGATCAGCACAACGTGCCCATGTTAACATCATTATTAATTTTAGATCAGCGCAACGTGCCTAAGTGCACGCGAAAGCTAAACGTGTTGATTCAACAATAAAATCTTTTATATTAGAATTAATTTTTTGTAAAATTTGAATATTAAGTTAGTTGTAATATTTGGCCTGTTTTTTTTATTGTATCCGAGATATCAGATAATTCAGAGCGATTATTTGTCTGACAAATCGGATAATATTTAACCTGAAAGGGCTGTTAACCGAGTTTTATACACTTTACTGAAAATATGTATTTTGGGTACGAAAAAATAATAAATTAGCGTATTATTAATTTTAAATTTAATTTAATAAAAATAGGGTAAAAATAATTAAAGATTAATTTATTAATTACCATTTTCCATATCTCTCGCCATCTTTTCTGTCAAAATAATTCAAAATTGTTTTTTCTCTGAACTATCTGAAAAAAAATGCAGGTGAAGAAATGATCTGAGAATGGTCTGACAAAAAAAAACAAAAAAAATTTTATCGGATCGATCCGATAAAATAAAAAAACGGAAAAGGCTTTCTGTTTATCTCTGTGATTTCTCCGATGTACTAAAAAACAAAAAGCAAATATTGCACTATAACTTAACTAGTTCACTTATTCGTAACAAATTTTATATCACAATAGTGATTCAAGTGTAGTGATCGTATACGTACCGCAGTAGGCCGTTTGTAAATAGTAAAAACATACGACTTATGTGCCTTTCCACACGAGTATGTAGTACATGACAACAGTGCATGACATCATTACATCATTCGCATTTAGACGTAAACTGTAAAACTGTTGACACCAATTGCAACTTGTGTTTGTATGCGAAAAATTATTTTTATTTTGTATGTTGCTTAGAGACGAAACGTATCGACCATTTTCTTGTTACGTAAAAATAGCAACTTGACAGTGGCCGCCATCTTTTATAGCGTGTGTGGTTGTTTAATTTAGTTTTCAGCGAAAAACAAAAAATTCGAACCAGAAATTTTTTTTATTGCTTTTTCATTGCATTAGTGAATAACAACTCGTTCCGCAATAAAAATGGAAAAAGTACAACACAAATATCCATACTCTAAAATTAGTTTAAAGGCAAAGGAGTAAGAGACGAGGAAAATACATCATGTAGTGTATACTCGCCTAAACTGGCTGAATGGCCTGTTTTTTATTACATCGAAGAGATCAGAAAGATTAAAATAAAGCCTTTTCCGTTTTTTTTATTTTACCTTTCCGATAATTTTTTTTTGTTTATCTATTTTTTCTGGCCACACACTCAGATCGTCATTTTTCCATCTGATTTTTTTTTTACATAGTTCAGAGAAAAAACTTAATTGAAATATGTATTTTAACAGAAAAAATTACGGACGCTGTGGAAAATGGTAATTAATAAATTAATTTGCAATTATTTTTATTAAATTATTTGTAAATCTAATAATAAACTAATTTATAATTTTCTCGTGGTAGTTAAACTCGGTGAAAAGCGTCTTCAGCTCTCATTTATCGGATACAACAAAAAACAGGCAATAAACAGGAAATACACCCGGTTGGTCTCTTGTGCACACAGCCTCAGAGCGCATGCCACATGAAAATTCAATTAATTTTCCTATAAGTGAAAAATCTAAAATCTAAACCACAAATCTAGTGTACAATTAAACCAAAATCTGAAACACTAATCTAGTGTTAAATTAAAATAAAAATTTAAAGTATATACTTTAATAACAAATAATAATAATTTTATAACCAAAGATATAATAATATATTGAAAAATGAAATTTGAAAGACCAGAAATACTATGGCAAATTTGGAGCAAATTCAGAACAGTCTCAAACAAATCACGGGAGCTTTAAACGCCCAGATCGGATTAACAAAAAAAAAATTGAGCTACTAGATAGAATCAAAAAGGCGTTACACCACTTTACAATACCTCGCATTCTCGTTATGGATAATGAGAGAAGCTTTGTGAGCCCTATCATAATTTTTTTAACGGCCATTTTGTAAACGGTTAACAATAATATCAATTATAGAAGAGAAAATATAGTATATTATACACCATGGTTGAGAAGTATGCTATTATAGCCCCAACGAGTTTATAATCGGGGGGCGAAGTCCGAGATTCATACCTCCTCGCGGTGCTCTCTGGGTAACGCTAAATGAATCAGGCGGTGTAGTGGAGACGAGCAGCTAAATCCTGTTTATAGTCATGGACACTACATGCCAGGGCGAGCCATTGGCGCCTCAAAACCAATGCCAAACCAGCGTCTGTTTTCCAGGTTAGGAGCGGCTGAAGCGGGCGTCTGTCTTGCATCAAGCGGCTCGCTATATAAATGTGTTCAAGGTAGGACTGGATGCCTCAAGATTCTCACCAGTACGTGACCCACACACGTAACAAGCGGGTTGAGCGGAAGGCCAACAACCTCCCCTCATAAAAACTCACCAAGTTATGAACCCTAAACAAAGGCCTCGGATAACCATATCGGATTCATTACAAACTCGACCTCGGAAATTGTACACGGACAACGCTTTAAAAATGGGAACATGGAACGTGCTTAGCCTCTTAAGACCTGGGGATCTCCAGAACCTATCGAACCAAGCAAAGAGTTACACATTAGACGTACTTGCACTACAAGAGCTTAGATGGTCTGGGAGTGGGATCCATGACACCACCAATGGTTACACTCTTCATTACAGCGGCCATCAGAACGGAGGAGAATTTGGAGCTGGCTTCCTCATCCATCGGCGCGTGAAGCATCATATCATCGATTTCCGCCCTATCAACATGCGGATATGCACGATCAGACTTCGCACTAAGAAATTTAACATCACGATCGTTAATGTGCATGCACCCACCGAAGATAAATCAGATGACATCAAAGATCTTTTCTTTGTCGAACTGGAGGAAGTTATCAATAACATACCGCACCACGACATTAAAATCATCGTGGGCGACTTTAATGCAAAAATCGGTAGGAGTGCAGAAAATACATCGCACATCGGTCCTAACAGCCTGCACCTAACTAGTAATAACAACGGCCAACGAGTCACCGACCTGGCAATAACGTACAACTTAGTTGTATCAAGTACGTTTTTCCCACATAAGAGAATCCACAAAGTAACGTGGAGATCGAATGATGGGAGAACGGAAAATCAAATCGATCACGTCATGGTGTCTAAAAGACACTCCACCAGCATATCTGACGTTAGATCTTACAGGGGTGCAGACATGGACAGCGATCATATGCTTGTCATATTTAAATATAAGTGCAAACTGTCATCTACGTTTAACAGACAAGCACAAAAGACCGTTCGATGGAATATCAATGCTCTAAAAGACCAAGCGTCATTGCAGAGTTACCAATCAGCTGTCACTAACTATTTAGAGCGGCCCAGCAACAACGAAGAAGCTCCCTCTAACATCGAGGAGCAGTGGCACGCTATACAGTCAGCCATAACCACCGCGGCGCAAAATACCATCGGAAGAAGACCTCCGAGAGCCCGCAATGATTGGTTCGATGACCAATGCCGTAGGGTCGTCGAAAATAAACGAACACTTCGTGAAAAATGGTTGGCTCGCAACACTAGAAGCACTCTAGCAGAATATCTCCGCGCTAGGAAAGCCACGACTAAATACCTTCGACTAAAAAAGCGCGAACATATGAGATTATGCATCGAAAACATCAGCTTCCAAGCGGAGCTAGGAAACTCAAGGGACTGTTTTGCCAACGCCAGGAATCTCACTAAGGACTTCCACCCAAGAAGTACAGCCATCAAAGACGGGAATGGAGAGTTGAGAACAAACGTGGCTGATGTTCTCTCAGTATGGCAAACCTACTTTCAAAATCTGCTAAATCAGAATGACGACGTGACCCCCATTAGAGCAATAGCTCCTCCAGGTGACGAGGTCTTTGTCGAATATCCCACAGTGGAGGAAGTAGACGCAGCTATTAGTCGATTGAAAAACGGAAAGGCTTCCGGTCTCGATGGAATCCCCGCAGAATTGATTAAACTCGGAGGCGCTACTCTTGCAACAAGTCTATACGACCTCGTCGTCTGTATTTGGGACCAAGAAGAGCTGCCTGAGAATTGGAAGACCGCGCTCATATGTCCGCTGCATAAAAAAGGCGACCGTCTCAAATGTGAAAACTATCGTGGCATAGCTTTATTGAACGCTGCTTACAAAGTGTTGGCTAATGTTGTACTTGCCAGACTCATCCCTTTCGCCGAAAACATCATTGGCGACTATCAATGTGGTTTTCGACCCAACCGATCAACGACGGACCAGTGTTTTACCATGAGGATGATCTTGGAAAAATGTTGGGAGTACAACATAACCATACATCAACTATATATAGACTTCCGGCAGGCATATGACAGTATAAACCGCGACAACCTATGGGCCGCGCTCATATGCCTAGAAATCCCAGAGAAACTCGTTTCGATGTGTAAATTAACAACGTCTGGATCTGTATGTAGAATCGTAATTGAAGGAACTGTGTCAGACTCCTTTGAAATAACATCTGGCGTTCGACAAGGTGATGCACTCGCGCCTTTGCTGTTCAATTTGGCGCTTGAGTACGTAGTGAGAAAAAGCAACATCGAAACTTCGCGCTGTATATTTAATAAATCCGGCCAAATTCTTGGATATGCAGATGATATCGTGCTTCTTGGCCGAAGACCTAGCGATATCAAAGACAGTTTCATACCGCTCGATCGCTGCGCAAGAAGACTTGGTTTGGAGGTGAACAGCAGTAAAACCAAATATCTAACAACACCCAGGAACATCTCTAGTGCAAATCTCGGAATTGGCGACCACAATTTTGATGGTGTCGAAAACTTTAAATACCTCGGGTCAGTTATAACATCACTGAATGAAATCCAGGCAGAAATAAAAGCCCGAATCGCTGCCGGACAACGAGTTTTCCACGCCCAATCAATATTATTGCGTTCGAAACATCTATCGCAGTCGTGCAAGCTCGCACTTTATAAAGCACTAATAAGACCTGTGCTGACTTTCGGAAGCGAGAGCTGGACCATGACCTCTAACGATTGTAGATTGTTATCTACATTCGAAAGGAAGGTCATCCGTTCAATTTTTGGTCCAATTAAAGTTGCGAACAACGAATATCGGATTCGTATGAATCACGAAATAAAGCAACTCCTCGGAGGCAGCGATATCATTGGATTCATTAAATCCAATCGAGTGAGATGGCTCGGCCACGTTACAAGGTCCCCACAACAACGGATGATAAATAAAGTGTTTCACCAACAACCAGCCGGAGTACGTCGTAGAGGAAGACCCCGACTACGCTGGCGTGACGACATTGAACAACATCTGCAAGCATTAGGATGTCGAAACTGGAGGACGAGAGCAATGGATCGGGATGGATGGAGGGCCATTGTGCGGGCGGCGAAATCCCTTCATGGGATGTGAAAGCCAGAGAGAGAGAGTTTATAATCCGTGACACGGAGCGGCGATAGTAAGCGAGGGCTATAAAAGTACTTCTCAACCGTGGTGTATATACGTTTTTTCCACTACTAGTCGTAGAAGGCACACCAACCATTATGTTTTTTTTTGTTGATAAAAAAATTAATTTCATAAGGGAAACACTTGCTCTTTAATAATATTAACTATGTCGAGGTAGCCCGAATTTTTTACTGAATTGTAGTAAGCATAAATTTAAAATGGCACTGGATTTTGTTTTGTTATTTGAAGTTTTACTTTTGTTGAGTCAAATTGACATTCAACTAAAAAAATGGACAGTGATGATTTAATCAGCACACCACCTTAAATATGTGAGATAGTCGAAAATATAATAGACCAGCCATGCTGCCCGAAAAATCGAGGGTTATTTATATAAGTTATACGTGGTATCTTGTATTTTACTTTTTTTATTTTTATTAAAGTCTACTTTATCAATATGGGGAATAATGATATTCTCCCTATCCATTTAATCGCATTACATCTAGTGTTAATTTTTCATTATTAACTAGTGAGCACTAATAAAATATTAGTAACCACTAGCCGAGAAATTTTGTTTCTCAGGCTACCAAAAACACATAATAATGATGCCTTCTACGACTATAGTAGTGGAAAAAATATGTTCCTAATCAATGATCTATGTATCCCTATCTGTGCTTATCGGAAGTTTTTAAGAAACGCACTGAGAAAAGTTTTGGTTTGTAAAATTAAAAAACCAAGTTTTTAATTTCTGAAAGTTATAATTTTTTTTTGAATTTACAAAGTATTTTTTTGAAATTAAATGAAATTTTTTCAAACTAATGAATAATTTATAAAATGCTTTTTAAATTAAAAAGTTTATTTATTTAAACAGAATAATCTATTTCAAAAGAAAAGTTCTAGAATTTTAAAACTATTTTCTTGATAATAATGATATTTTATGAAAATGAAATTATGAAATTATAATTATTGTTTTGCCAGAAATCCTGTTGTTTTATCTTTCAATTCATCTATATTTTATATAATTCGCCAAATTGATATGTATTTGTGTTATACTAGAGGTATGAAGGTTTGGATTTTTGCAGTTTGGTCGTTGCAATGCAACCTGATGAGTAGGCCAAGTTTTCATCAGTACGAAATCAAACTGTTAAGAAAGAACTTGAGGAGTTTCTGATTATATTTTTTAAAGGATTGTGTGTATTTTATTTTTAACACAATGGCCCTTGAAGTTAAAAATTGGGGAGTGGGAGATAATGGTCTCCTTTTTGTGGTAGCAGAGAAAGTATAAAAATGGCCATGACAACACTGAGAAAAATGTTCCACATAATTTCAAACAAACTCAAGAAGATTTCTGTATGGTTCTCATCCAAGAAGACAGACCTTTTAATTTAATTAGGTTAAACTTATCGAAAATATTTTCAATAGAAGGCCAATAAAATTAAACAGATCACATATTAAAAGTTTAATTAGAACAATTTTTAGAACAAAAAGAAATCTGCATATTTTTAGTTGCCTCAAACTGTTAAGTCAAATAGATTTCACCCTAGGTTAATAAGGGAAGTCTTCTTTTACGAAATAGATTTCAAATTGAATTTTTTATTAGAAACCGTATTAAATCAAAACGAAGTTCTTCTATTATTATGAGGTGATAAATGCTTAAATCATAAAGCAGACATATGAAGGCCATATAACATACCATTTTAATTTAATTTGAATTACATATTGATTTAATTCATTTTCTTAAGCCAAAAGAAAAATACGTATTAAAGATTTAAATTCATTATATTTATTATAACTATTTAGTGTACATATACTTAAAAAAATTTAATTGTTTACATGAATTCAATTAATATATTTTTAATATTATAAAACTTATAAAATAATAATAGTCATCAACATAGTTAAGGTTAGGTTTCAGTGGTTTACACTTAGGCCATTTTTTGGCCCATTGTGATACCACGCATTCATGCTACATCATTAACCCATTCACCTATTCACCTACTCACACAACTACAGTATACCACCTGCACATTGCAACCTCCATGTCAACCTGCACATTGACATGAACGGTGGGTCGGCGCTGAATTCTGCACTCCATCAGAGGGTCTTAGTTGTGTTTATTAACATCACCGATTGTAATCGATGATGAAAATTCGATTTGCATCTAGCCTCTGATGGGATTCGAACCCAGTACCTCCCGGTCCAAGTGCCGAAGCTTTAACCACTGCACCACTTGTCCGGTTAAACTATTAATTAATATATAGGCGATACTCTACGAATGAATACGAATGAGAGTTTGTCTCTTTATTTCATTTTCAACCATATTACTCTTTAGCTCAAGTAGATATCCGCTTATTTTTAATTAGATTCAATTATACATCCTATTAAATTCATAAGGAATTCATTTTACAATTGTTTGTGACGTAATAGGTAATTTAGTCATAGGGTTTCCTTTTAACAAAGAAATGATAATACAATTAAATCAAAGGATCAAATAGGAAACCATTTTTTCCAAACTGGAAAACTTTATAGCATAATGATTGGTTTTTTCTAATAAAATTAATAGGATTGTATTATTGAATCAAAGTGTTTTTTCATATAAATCACACCTAATAATAAGTGAAATCATATTTATCGTTTCATATGAATAACTTATTAATTAAATGTGAATTATTTTTCTCAGTGAACATAAA
>OW052220.1:74475143-74598280 GCA_932526605.1 Nephrotoma flavescens
TATATATATATTATATATATATATATATATATATATATATATATATATATATATATATATTGTGTAGCTATATATATATATATATATATATATATATATATATATATATATATATATATATATATATATATATATATATATATATATATATATATATATATATATATATATATATATATATATATATATATATGTGTAGCTATATATATATATATATATATATATATATATATATATATATATATATATATATATATATATATATATATATATATATATATATATATATATATAAAGAGCAAGCAGCTCTCAAAACATTAATATTAAATTTTCACAAATTTCAACAATTTATAACCAGTCGCAATTTCAATTTTTAATTTTAAAATATGTGTACTTGTTTCACTTACCTTTTTTCAGTACAAATCCACACGGATGATCAAACAAAAAATCACGAAAATAATTACAATCAGGATCGATATTTGGTTCTTTACACAAGCAAGTTGGTCGAAAAAATGGAAATGCTTGTAACGTCCTTAAGGCAGCTTGACACTTTGTAACCGTCACTGTACTACATGCCACTGCAAATAAAAATAAAAACTTAGTTATTTCGAGATGTTTTGAGTAGTAGTTTTATTAAAATTATAATTAAGGATCTTTCATTAAAAATGGCTTGGTCCATTTACATCAAATTTTGAGGTATGGATATAAAAATATTTTAATGCAATTTTCATTTGATAATTATTCATTTAAACAAAAATATTATAAAAATATGTCTCAAAATTACCATCGTCAACCTCGTTTCATGTGCACAGTTTTATTTATTTATTTATTCATTTTAGCTGAACCGTGAAGCAGTTATTTTCTTGCCTATCGTCAACGACATTTTTGTTTTTGTTTCATTTTTTGCTGATTATAAAATAAAATGATAAATAAAATTTTTTTTGTTTTTGTTTTACTCCGGAAAATATAAAAATTATAAAGTTAAAAGGTTGACATATTTTCGCGTTCTCAAATCAACGAAAACAGAAATAAGTTAGAGAAAATGGGTTATCTCTTGTGAAAATTTTCCGTGTGGTATATTATTTCCTTCGCTCCGATGGTAGGGTCTTTTTTATCAAATTCGTTCTGTTTTATATTTGTTTTCTTGGAAGAATTTCCCAGATAGATGACAAACAAAAACAATATAAAGTCTATAGTAAATTCATACGGATTACGATGAACGATCCATGTGAATAAAATGAAGACATAATTTTCATACATGTATGTATGCATATGTGTATAAATTTGATGAGTAAATCCACCGCACCGAGCATTAAATTACTCGTATTTAAAGTGGGATGTAGAAAATTTTGAAATAATATACCTAGTACGATTTTGTTAAAAAAATGTTGTTTAATTGTTTATAAATTATTCTTTGAACTTTTAAAATTTATTTTGAGTTTGCCTTTTATTAAGTGGATTTAATTAATAAAAGAGTAGGTTTTTCTGAGGCACTTCGCGCCCGTTTATTCCCAGCAAAGTGTATTTGAGTATTTATTAAAAATACAGATACTAATTAAAGAACCAAATTTTCCAAGCTTTTGGCAATTACGCCATCATCAGGGTTTGTTGTGTTTTTTTTTTTTATTAATTTAAAAATATATTAATTGAATGTTAAAAAAATTCCATTGCGAGAAAAAAAGCACAAAATGTTTTACTTTAGTAGCAAGTATAACATAAAAGTTTTTTTTTTGAATATCAAATATTTGAATAGTTCGTTAAATTAATATTTGTTTTGTTTTTCAATTCAATTATCGATGTTTTTAGTATTCAATTTATGTATTTGATAAAAAACAACAATTGCTGAAAGCTCGCAAAATTTAGTTTTTTAATTAGTAAAAGTTTATTTTTATGTCTTAATTAATGAAATTTTTCAATTTGCCACATTTTTTAGAATTTTAACTTTTGTTATCAATTTAAAAACACGTCTTGTCAAATTCAGATATTGTAAGATATTAATGAGAATTTCCTACTTCGAAAATAATACATACTCTTTCGATTAAACGATCATTGTTATTGCTTTTGGTGTATTTCGCTGACAAAAATTAAAAAAAAAAATCACTCGACCGAAATAGCAAAAAAAGAATCAACTATGGAATATTTGTTTAACCTTTTTTTCAACACGACATATCCGGGTATGTATGTAGTTTTTTAAACCGTAAAAATCGACCTAACAGAGAGTACCTTGTAGGCGGAACTTTTCAGTAGCTGCCTAAATATCGAATACATGCACTTTCCAAAAAAAAAAATTATTTTACATTGTCAATTTGGACGTTTTAGGACTAGATATACATTATCACATGTTTTATTCAACACGAACATACCCGAGTATGTTCATGTTTATAAATTCGTTCGTAAAAATGTAATATTACTGAACGGCTATAATTGTGAAATTATGACATTTTTACTCTTTATTGTTAGAGAGAGTAACTAAAAGTTTATTTTTTTTTTCTCGAGAAAAGATGCGGTAATTTCTTTTCTATTTTGTACGAATACGATCGACAATTGAAATAGATAGTTGCGAATATACTTTGTACAAGATTTATTTTCTATTATTTTTGTACACTTATAAAGATTTAATGAACACGTAAAAGATGTGGAAAACCCCATAATACTTGGGCTGTACACGTAGAACATCTGATTCATCAAAACAAACATCTGACTTATCAAAATAAACCATATACATTCCAACCGAATTCCAGGCCTCAAGACAACGTGATGAATTAACTAAAGAATTTGGCTTCCACGAAAACGTCACAATGTGCTCTTACTTACCTAAAAAACATAGCTGTGGTTCTTTTATCCACGCTTCATTATGACAAAAATGTAAGTCGTGCGAAAAATAAACCTGTTATTATAAATTATTATAATGCAACGAAAGGAGCAGTAGATACGATGTATAAAATGCTGGGCGAATATACCACCTATCATATGCGAGCAACGCATATAATTTATTCAACTATACCTGCCCTGAGTTGTCAAGGAGAAAAAATTTGTAGAAGGCAAATCGCTTGCAATGCCACCAATAGAAAAACGAGCAGCAACGCCATTTATATATCGAAACTCTAACACACGAAACGGATTGGAAGTATAATGTTGATGCGTAAAATAGGAGAGGTATCTAAATCATTTCTATCCCCATCTTCTGGTTCTAGTCCGTCTATAGTTCTAGCTCAGGTTCTAGAAGATAGAGATAAAACAGGTCGCCTGAAACATATAGGTTTAATTGCTTTATATGCCGGAAAGACCCGAAACGACAACCCTCCAGAAAGGTATGTCACTATTGTTTTAAATCTGTATGTGCGAGACATTGTTAGGAGTTTATTAAATTCTGGAATTGTCCATATATGACATAGTGCCCTGTTTCTCTGTTAAAAAATATAGAGTAACCATATATGTATTATAATATTAATAAGTTTCATAGATTTAAATATTAATTAGTTAAATTTTTTGTTGAATTGTTTGATTCGAAATAAAATAAAATAAACTGAATTTAGCTGTAAACAATAATATTACATTCGCTAACCTGAATTTTTTATCGCCATTTATCATTAAGCATCTATGTTTTGCTCAAAATTACCATTAATCTGATACTTTTCATACTAAATGCATAGAAAAATTAAAGATATACCCGAGTGTGTCGTGTTGAGGAGAAGTTGTTCGCTGTACGTGTTGATACAAAGGTTAAAGAATAACAATTGTGTATATGTGTGTGTGCGCTCATTCGATTTTACGGTTGCATTCCCTGATTTTACGGTTGCATTAGCTGATAAAATTAAAATTTTTAATTGATAAAATTTAAAATAAATAAATAACGAGTTAAAATTGAAAAAATAACAGCAAGAAAACAAAAGTGTTTGAAAGGTATGTTATATTACAATCTTATATGTTTAATTTCACTCTATACATATGTTTATTATTATTCCATTTTATATGTTAAATATAATTAAATTTTATATGAAATTACAAATTTTGAAGAATGGCAAGAAAACGACTGCGAATGACTTGAGCGCGTTGGCTAGAACTTTTAAAAATGATGTTCTACGATACAATGAATTGTTAAAAGCACCAAATGAAATGGCTCCCCGAATTAAAAAAAAGCTGAAATTAAAAAGGTGAACGTAAAAATGGTGTTTTTATATGAAAAAATTGGACCTTTTTTAAATCATAATTTAAACAAATTTTCTGACTTAAAGGTGTTTAACAAAAACAAATTTGACAACAACAACGAAAATGACACAAGAAAGGCATATTTTGTGTCATTTTACAAATATATTTTTTAATTCATTTTCAAAATGACTTAAAAAAGCATATTTTATTTCATATTATAAACAAAAGATTTACATTTTAATATACATGGAAATGCATGCGTAATTTTACGTTTTTATCAAAATGGTTTCTTGTTTTTCTTGTTACAGTTTTTTGTTGTATTGTATGGAAAGATAAAAAACATGCATTTCATTTGTGAATTATTATTTGTGTATTAATTATGAAATAAAATATGGATTTTTTAATCCTTTTGAAATTGGCAATTGTTTTTTGCACATTTTCATTAATGAAAGAATTAGTTGAACATTTTTAATTGCTACTATTAACCGGAACGCTCAGTTAACCGGAATTTTCATTTTTATGATTTTTTTTTTTTGTTTTTTTCTCTTTATTTTCTCCTTCATATGCAGTTTTAATTCATTTTGAAATTTGCAATTATTTTTTGCACATTTTCATTACTGAAAGCATTAGTTGAAAATTTGGAATGGCTTTAATTTTCATATTACAGTAAACGCTCAATTTTCCTTCATCCAATTAATCGGAACACTCAGTTAACCGGAATTTTAATTTTTAGGATTTTTTTTTATTTTCTCTTTCATAAGCATTTTAAATTCATTTTGAAATTTGCAATTATTTTTTGCACATTTTGCACAACAAATAAATATGGAATGGCTTTAAATATGATATTACAGTAAAAGCCTGATTATCCCGCATCCAATTATCCAGAACACTCAGTTAACCGGAATTTTATATTTTTAGGATTTTTTTGCTTCTGAAACTGTTTTTTTTTGCAGTAAAATCCCGATTATCCAGCATCCAATTAACCAGAACACTCAGTTAACCGGAATTTTAATTTTTAGGAGCATTTTTTTAATTCATAATGAAATTAATTGTTTTTATGATTTTCAGTTTTTTGACATTTTTATTAATTCAGTAATGAAAGCATTACTTTCTACACTTTCGTTAAGTAGAAAATTTTCAATGGCTTTAATTTTCATATTACAGTAAAAGCAAAATTATCCGGCATCCAATTATCCAGAACACTCAGTTGACGTGAATTTAAATTTTTTGGAATTTGTTTTGCCTTTTTTCTCTTTCAGAAGCGAAATTATTTTTGTTATTATTCGGGGGTCATAGAAAATGTACTTTTCTTTCCTTTTTTTCTGTTTTATGCATTATTCTATTTAAATTGAATGTGTGAAGTCGTACCCCCAACTAGGGTTTAAGAAATATTGAATATATGTATTATTTAATATACACTGAGAAAAAAAACCAGTAAAAATGAAAAAATATACATATAAAATCAAATAAATATACATATATTTTTTAAGCGAAAAGTCTCGTTTTTAAAATCAAAAGGATAATCTTTTTATTTTTAAAATAAATTTTTTCGCCAAATTTATTTATAAAAATTAAAAAATTGTTTTTATTTTCAAAAAAACTTTCCTTACTTTTGTCACAGAGTTTTCTTAAATTTTAAGAGATTGTTTTATAAAAATAAAAAACTATTGGCTAGTTTTAAAAGATTTATTTTAATTTTTAAATAATTTTTTTTAGCAAATGCCACAGCCACACTGTTTTATTAAATCAAAGTAATCCGTAATGCACTTTACAAATACAATGACATTCACAATGTTTGTGAATTGAGACTGTTCAAGCCAGCAAAAACAAAGAGGGCGTCTACTATAACATAATATCATCTAGTAACTACCACAAAAAGTAGAAATTAACTCACCCTCCCCAATTTTTGACCCCTAGGGTCCTTGAGTCCTTGTGTAAAATTACACATAACCCTTAAAAAATATAATGAGAACTTCCTTCTTGGCAGTTTGGTTTCGTAAATTCGTACTGAAAAAATGTCGGCCCACTCATCAGGTTGCAATTGCAACTTGCAACGATCAAAACCAAACTGCAAAAAATCAAATTTTCATACGTTTAATATAACACAAGAACATGTAGATTTGGCGAATTATATTAAATATAGACGAATTGAAAAATAAAACAACGCGATTTCTGGCAAACCAATAAATATAAACATTTTCATATGTTCAAAAAATTTTTTTTTTAAAATTCAGAACTCTTCTTTTGAAATAAATTATTCTGTTTAAATAAATAAACTTTTTAAATTTAAAAAGTATTTTATAAATAATTTTATAAAATATGTTATTAAAATAAAAAAACTATTTATTAGTTTGTAAAAATCTCATTTAATTTCAAAAAAATACTTTTTAAATTCAAAAAAATTTATAACTTTTAGAAATTAAAAATTTCGTTTTTTAAATTTACAAACCAAAATTTTTCTCAGTGTAGGTATGGGTGTACTCGTATACATAATATGTATGTATTTATTATTTGCAATAAATTGAATTATTTGATGTATAAAAAAATTATTTTCTGGTATATAAATTAAAAATAAATAAACGAGAATCCTAAAAAAATGAAAAAAGCGAAATTTTCGTTAAATTTCTAGTTTTAATAAAACATTTAATTATCCGTAATTTTCAATTATGCGGAATGCTCTCATCCCTAAACAGGGCTTTTACTGTAACGTATACTTCAGTAAAAGCGCTGTCATCCGGAATGCTTATAACCGGGATGAGAGCATACCGGATAATCGAAATATTCCGGATAATTCGATGTAAAATAATTGGAATGGGGAAAACATCCTAAAAATTAAAATTCCGGTTAACTGAGTGTTCCGGTTAATTCGATGCAGGATAAACGGGCTTTTACTGTAATATGAAAATTGCAGCTATTCAAGATTTTCAACTAATGCTTTCATTAACGAAAATTAGCAAAAAACAATTGAAAATTTCAAAATAAATTAGAAAATGTATATGAAAGAGAAAATAAAGAGAAAAATGCACAAAAAAAATCCTGAAAACGAAAATTCCGGTTAACTGAGTGTTCCGGTAAATTGGATGCAAGATAAACAGGCTTTTACTGTAATATCAAAATAAAAGCCATTCAAGATTTTTAACTAATGCTTTCAGTAATGAAAATGTGCAAACAACAATTACAAATTTCAAAATGAATTAAAAATGCATATGAAAGAGAAAATAAAGAGAAAAAAGCCAAAAAAACAGAAAAATTTAAATTCCAGTTAATTAGATGCCGGATAATCGAGCTTTTACTGTGATATGAAAATTATAGCCATTAAAAATTTTCACCTAAGCTTTCATTAATGAAAATGTTCAAAAAACAATTGCAAATTTCAAAATGAATTTATAAATGTATATGAAAGAGAAAAGAAAGAAAAAAGCAAAGAAAAAATCCTAATAATATAAATTCCGGTTAACTGAGTGTTCCAGTTAATTGGATGCTGAAAAAACGCTGGTTTTAAGTTCGAAAAACACCATTTTTAAGTCAGCCTTTTTCAAAGCAGGAAGCCAAATGAAACTACCACTTTTGAAGGTGAGTGTAAAATGGAAGAACCCAGTAAGAAAGTTTCGGAATTTGTGTCGCAGCACAACGCACCATCTTCCAGGGTTAATGATAATAAAGTTTGTAGTTTTATTTATTCAAAGTCTAGTGAAAATACAGCAAACAGTTCCGTTCCTGACGATAAAAACCTTTATGAAGGAACAAAAATTTCTTTCGAAATAAGGCAGTGGTCCTTGCAAAACAAAGTACCGCGTAAAATTGTTGATGCCTTATTAAAAGCTCTTTCTAGAGCAAATGTTAAAGGTTTACCTTTATGTGCACGCGTTCTCCTTCGAACTAATCGATTTGATATTTTGAAAGTAGAAAGAGGAGAATACTATAATTTTGGTATTCAAAATTACTTAAACCCATTTTCCATTTCCAAATAATGTTCTTTCGGTTGCCATTAATATTAGTATAGATGGGGTAAATTTATTTAAAATCTCTCTAGTCGTATTATGGTTCATTATCGGAACTTTCTCAAATTTTAGAAATGTGTCCCCATTTCTCATAGGATGCTTCTCAGGGGTTTCCAAACCAAGTTCTGTAAACCAATATTTACACAAACTAACAGAAGAAATTATATATCTTAAACAACACGGCTGTAAAATTGGGAAACACCATGCGCTTAAATTATTTAATATAAGAGCTTTTACATGTGACAGGCCGGCACGATCTTTTGTTACTGGAACACGATATCCTACTGGAAAAAATAGTTGTCCAAAATGTGACCAAAGGGCGTTTTATTCAAAAAACAGAATTGTTTTCAAGCAACCGATTACTTAGCGACGCAGAACCAACGCAAGTTTTAGCAGCAGGATCAATGCCGATTACCATCGAGATGAATTTAAATTTAATAAAAATATATTAGAGACAGCTAATATTGGTATGATTTCTCAATTCTCCTTCGACGTAATGCATCTCATCGATCTATGCGTAACGAAAAAAATATTAACCTGCTCATTAGGGAAATTTAATGATACCTTTTTCAAGACTGAAGAAATTAATTCATATCTGAATAAACTGCATAATCAAATTCCGGTGGAGTTTTCTAGAAATTTACGACCTCTGGATGATCTCGCTCGGTGCCACTGAATTTAGGCAATTGTCGTTTTACACCGGAATCGTAGTTTTAAAAAAAATGTTGGTGACAGAGTATATTACGCATTTTTGATTTTACACTCGTCAAAACGAATATTATCCTGTGAAAGAAGCAGTACAAGCGATATTGAGATTGCCAACAAAATGTTACAAGACTTTGTTATGTCGTAACATATATGCTACTACTATTATTGATAAACAAACTGTTTCATTTAATATTCATAGTTTATTACATTTAGCTAATTGTGTAACAGAATTTGGTCCATTAGACACCTTTTCCGCATACAGAAAATTTCAGATCCTAAACGGCTAATCGGAAAACCTTCAAATATTTTGCAACAAATACACAATAGATTAAATGAAATGCAATATGATGATGAAGTAGTAACCAATTTTGAAGAGAAAAATCTTTATATATCTTATAAAAAAGAACAGTATTCATTTTGTCTTATAAAAAAATAAATATCCTGTTAAAGTAATAGGATTTAGTCTACAACCCGAAGGGGAAAATGTATTGACCCATAAATTTAAAAACATTTCTAATTTTTTCATGGAACCTGTATTATCCTCTTCCACATTAGGAATTGTTGCGTGTAGTGATCTGGAAACTAGCATAACAACTAATTCAAAATCAGATATAATATATAAGTTTTTTCCGATAAAATTTAAAACGCTTGAAACGCAGACAAGCGATTGGAATTCGGAACAAAATTACTCAGAAGAGGAATATTGGGTTGATGCTCATTCAACTAATTTTGACGAAACGGTTTCAAACAGTTATATGAGTATACATGTTATCACGCGCTGCACCCTGGGCCTCACGGAGATGGGGATATCATGTTGCCAATATCGCAGCGACAACAAACAACAAAAACACGTTGAACAACAAACATCTCTTATCTCTTAGTTTCTTCGTAAAAGTGTATCGAAAATTTTATTAAATAAATAAATAAATAAATAAAATAAAATTAATAAATAAATAAAAGAATAAAAAATCAGAATTTAATTTTTTTAAATAATTTATAAAAGGAAAAACTTAACTTACACATAGAAAATGTTGCTGAACTCATCATTTGGTTTCATCACCGCACAACGAGAACATACAAATGGTACGTTTATTTTGATAATCTAAGTTTCCTAATAAGTTTTATTTTCCGTTTCAATTAATTCTTCGTTATTAAATAAGATCTTGAACAATCAAATGATCTTTTAAAAAAATCTGGAAACTGTAATAGAATCCCTAAACGATATGCAAGCACAACTGAATTCAATGAAAGGAAAGGTAATGAAAATCTGTGATTAATACTTTCGGCATTATTAACGGAGCTAGCGAACAATACAAAATAAAATTCACGAATCACATTTGTCAAGTTGGGAGTGGTCTTATATCTTTGCTCACGTGTGTCTTATAATTTTCCATCCACCAGTCAAAGAACCTCTTCAACCTCTAAGATAATTTTTCAGAAACTAACACAATAGTACTCTCCATACAAACGCTGAATAGAACACTTATAAGTAAAACTCATCAATCATTGAAAACATCCCACCAATACACTAATTGGTGAGAGAGCGTTGTTTACAGCAAACGAAACTCCAAAACGCTGAGAATTTTAACTGGTAAGGAATAAAATCATTTCGGCGATGAAATTGAAACTAGTTTTCCCATGAAAACCGTCGAAGAATTAAATGATGTGGAAGTTCGTTTGTTAAATACAGATTTCGCACAAGCTTTGGTAAGCTTTAATTTAATTAGTTATAATTATAAGGAATAGTAATTTCAAAACAATTTGATTTTTGAGGCAACTAATTTCCGGCGCTACAAATCGCAACAAAATTCCGTGGAGGCTGCATACAAACATATAGCTTTAGACGAACTTTATATACAATTTAATTTAAATGGCGTACATTTTACTGATTATATTTTGTCTTTTAGATGCTTGCGGTACGGATATAAGTTCCCATAGTTTTTTTTTAATAAATTAAGAGTTTGTTTTATAAAACCACATAACAGATATTATGAAATTATATCAATTAAGGAAAAAATAAATCATTAGTAGATTAAATGTTAATGTAGCTATATTTTTTTTTAAATGAAAATTAATGAATAATAAGGATGTACGTATACATGTTATATGAAATGAATGATGTGCATTACATGAAATAAAAGATTGAAAACATGTTAATGGTTTAATATAGTAAGGAAGGGAAAAGAAATAAAAAAATCTGAATAAGGAGTTCTTAAGAAGGGTGAAAATGTACTGAACCTGATGTGCAGAAGAAGTACTTAAACGCTGGCCTGAAACATGCGGAATTCAATAAGTAATTTCAATAGTAAAATGCACTATTCGTCCTACTTTAACCTATTTGTTTATTGCATTTAGAAATGGGATGGATGCTTTGTATGCATTAACATACTGCTGAATTTTTTCCCGACGTCCTATATCATTTCACTGGAGCAATCAGCCGTCCGTTCAGGCCTGAATTAACTGCATTTTCAGGCGTGGTAGGTTATCAGGGTTGTTGTTGCTTTTTGTGTATTTCGTTGACGAAATTTTGGAAAAACGAACGATTTTTTTGATCACCCTGTACGTTCTCGAGTGAGTGAGTGACATAGATGTTTTCTATATTATATAGAAAAAATAAAATTTTTATTGGCCACCTTGTGCGTTCTAGAGTGAGTCAGTGACATAGACGTTTATAATCAGGTCGATTCAATATAGATCTTCTATTCTCAATATCTTCTATACTTGTGTATGAAAAATATTAAATGTCGAAATAGAAGGAAAAAATAGAAGAATTGCTATTCCATATTAAAAATAAACAAATTTTTTGATTTTTTCGCTTAGAAGATTTTTACTAAAAATAGAAGAGATAAAAATGCGACTTTTATAACAAGAAGAAATAGATTTATTCGATTTTTATTAAAAGCGGGTTGAGTTTTGATTAAATTAATTAATTTAAAAATGAATTTTTTGTTTAATGCAAAGTGAAAGAATCTGCCAAAAGCGTGTTGTTACCTACTAAAACTTAATTAAATAATTTTTTTTAGACAAAAACTAAAAACGAGACTGAAGGATATAAGAATAAACGAGGATTTATTTCAGCTTCCTGATTTAATAAAAAGCAAGGAATTTAATAAAAAAATTAAAAATGAGAAAGAAATTTTAAAATTTCTTCTGGATTGTCCCATTAGGTGAAATTCGCTTTTGGAACGATTTATCCCCTACATTCTAAAACACTGCATCAAAGCTTACTATTGAAATGAATCTAACCTTTTATGAATAAAATATACCAGTTCTTGAAGAAATTCTATGAGTGGTGAAACCACTAGTAGTTTTTGAAAAACTTAAAAGAGATACGCTACATTGCTTACATGCAAAGGGGAATATAAATTAATTTTTTGCTAGTTTCAAGAACTTGACACGCATTTGAGTTTCGAAAACTCGATAGATTTAAGGAGTATATGATGTTAGAAGATAAATGGAAGTTGTCATTACATCGATCTCCATTATAGCCTTTTAAGCTTTTAAGATTTACTAAAAGTGATTTCAAATTATTCAATGTGATATAAGCCTGTTTACAATTGGAGCAATTTCCGTTATAAATAGCTTTTTCTGGGGCAGGGAACTTCGTCACAAAAATAAGATCAAGGCTAGGATTGATACCATTGCGACATCAGAGGTGAAACAGCAGTTCATTAGATTGAAATTTAACAAATGTTGATTTGATGATGAAAAAAAAATAGTTAAAATTTTTAAAATCTGTTCATTCAATTTTTATATATCTGAGACACTAAAGATACAATGTCAAATACCTGAATGATGATGATCTCTTTGCTTACAAAAACTCCGTATATTTTAAATGATAGTACAAAATAATTGTCTACTCTAGGAAGCTATGACTATTTAACTCGGGCCGAGTCTGGAGAGAAAACGCTGCGTATATTTTCTCGTTCCCAATCAAGCAGATTACAAATGATAAACAAATAATTAACTGACTTAGGCCTTATTCTTAATTCGCGTAATTTTTCTTTTCAATTAATTGTTTTGGTCCATTGAAAAATAATAACTTAAAATGTACCATCACCAAAATTGAGACTCTACGCTCTATATTTCGATTTTATTTCAGTTTAAGTAGTTCTTGAAAAAAAATGAATTATTTCGAAAAATAGCTTGATCTCAGTTACCTTTGTTTTACACATAACCAAATTGACAGCACTTAATTGTTTTATTATTAAAATGTTTACATATTTAGGATTTTATTGACATGAATTTATTGGCCACGCTTTTTAAACTCATAAATCTGCAAATTCAGTACGTCCATTCCAATACCAGCGATATTCTTGATTATTTTGTTTGTGGTATTGTCCACAGACATAGTTGAGCTGAAGCCTCGGTATCGCAAGTGATTGTCACCTATTTGGTCTTAGTTGGAAAAATATTTCTGCTCTGAAAGCATATCAATTGTACGGGGTTACTGCTCATTAGATCAGTTTATTGAATTAATGTTGGAATTTATCGATAGGCCAGCATTTTTTGAGAGAACGGTATAAATTATATGAAATTTATGGTGCGTTTTAGATTGTGGTAGTCTATAATAATATAGAAAAAAAAACTTTTTTGGTCACCTTGTGCGTTCTCGAGTAAGTCAGTGACATAGACGTTTATAATTAAAAGAGGGTGGGGGAGGTGAATATGTGGTGGGCAACATCCGACTTTCTTTTACAACTAATGTATGCCTATCTCGAATACGTCGCACTTGATTTTTTTCTTGATTCATCGCACTTTATACCGGACTTTTGATGAAACTGTGTTCTATAAACAAAAATAATTATTCCTGCTTAAATAAATAAAAACAACAATTTCAACTCTTTTAGGTTGAAAATTTAATCTTTAAATTTGTTTGAATTTTTAAATCTTTCGCGTTTTTTGTAAATGCAAAATCGTTCAACATTTACGTTTCATCTTTAAGAGTAACCTATATATCCAAAAAAGATAATCTTCGAAAAAAATATTTTAATTCGAAACAAACATATTTTTTCTGCCCGCTGTCATGGGATGATAGCGAAATATTCACTACTTGGGACAAATAAGGAAAGAAAAGGATCTAATTATTAATTTTGATAAGCTTGCTATCCTACCAACAATTGTCAGTGAGTGTCGTAACTACTTGTGAACTGGTGTGAAGTTTTTAACTTTAATAAAATGTGTAGCTACACATTTTAACGAAAAGTGTAGATACACAAGTGTAGCACAAGGACAAAAGTTTGAAATTCGAAATATGTGGTTACATAAAATTATTGAAAAATAAAAATTAAGTATCATAGTACTAAAGCATGTATCGGTCATTGGCTGATGGCACACGGAAAAAAAGTTCCGGATTTTTCATCGTTTCTTTCCCCGTTTACCTATGATACAAGTTTTAATTGCGGCTTAAACAAATTTTTTGTGCAATCACACAACTCAAACATAAATTAAATAAAAAATATTTCAAGGACATTTTTGACTCATTTTAGTTAAAATTTTTATTTAAGAGAGTGCAGAGCAAAACAAAATAAAACTAGTTTGCCTTGAAAAAAATATCAAAACACACAAAACCCTTTGTGGAATGGTAGATTAGATATAACAAAAATAAGTGTATACAGGGTGTTCTGAAATTTACCTCACACGAATGGTAGCGAAAAGCGATGGATTCCTTGATCAAAACGAAGGTGAGGTTACTTGTAATACTTCGTATGTTAACCCCTTAACAAGTTATTGACAACCAAAGAGGAGCCTTCCAACATAGCACCTTGTATTAAAGGAACTTCATACTATCTTGAGAAATAACCATTTTTATTTTCAAACTCTCTCTCTCTCTCTCTGGCACTATATCCCATTAAGGGATTTGGCCGCCTAAAATGAGGTTTCATAATCATATTTTCATTTCGGATAATGAGTGATTAATTTATTGATCATCAGCCGTGTAATTTTTTCCTTGACACCACCGGGAATCGAATCCAGGACCTCCGGTCACTGGAGCAAGCATGCTGACCACTTTGTCACCGGGGCGGTATTTTCAAGTACTAAGCACAATGAAATTATTAAAATGCATCATTCATTATTGTGAACTTTTAATTTTCTATAAAAAGATAATATGTCAAATACGACAAATAGTCAGCTTTCCTGATGCCCCGTACATGACATTGGAAATAAAATGCATTATACCCTCTCGAACTCAAACCAATCAAATTTCGTGAAATTCTTTATTGAGTTTAAATATTTTTAACTTTTTTGTTGTTCTAGTACATTTTGTGTGATACCATAGTAATTTTTTCCTAACTAACTCCCGATGTCAGGTACGCGGTCTGAAAGCTAAGAGTCTGAACTATGTTTTTCTCAAAAAGTTTTTGCTGACGTAGAGTTATTGTTAAGAGTTGAAAGGAACAAAACAAAAAAATTTCTTAAAAAAATTGAATGCAAAAATTTTGGTTAAATTTGAAATACTTTTTTACTAAATAGTCATAATTATTATATCTTATATAAAAGAAAAAATTATCAGCTTTTTAATTAAATTAGTACTTGAAACTAAAAATGGTTATTTCTCAAGATATTGAAGTTTCTTTAATACAAGGTGCTATATTGGAAGGTTCCTATTTAGACGTCTATAACTTGATAGGGGGCTTTAATATTCGAAGTATTACAAGTAACCTCACATTCGTTTTGATCAAGGAATCCAACGATACCATTCGTGTGAACCACTTTCGGGACACCCTATATACATTTTATAAAAAAAAATTAAGTTTATTTACTTCAGAAAAATCGTCGGAACCATAAGTGGTGAAAAAAAATTTAATGTTCTTGACTTGGAATGGTCTCTCAAATTTTTAAAAAATAAATCAAAACATTTTGCTTGTTGTGCAGCGATATGGCACTACACGCGGAGGCGTCTGTTGTGGCCAAATTGACTTAATTCTTTTGTTATTTCAAAAAGTCATAGAAAGAATGAGTGCCGAGTGTGGAATTATAGTTTTCTACTTGGGGGTGTCTACAGATAGTTGAAAAAAAATTCTAAGACAGTTTGAATGCGGTAATATTTGCGATATGGCCCTACAAACAAGTTGAAGCGTTTTTGGAAGCGCCTAATAAACTTAATTGTTTTATTAATTCAAAAGTGGAATTTAGTGCTCTCAACTTGGGATGTAGTCTGAAACTTGTAAAAAATATCAAACAAACTTGCTTGTTGTGATTGACGCCAAACTCAATCAATTGTTTTATTTATCAAAAAATCAACGGAACCATGAGTGCCGAGTCAGAATTTTAATGTCCTCTACTTGGAATGAAGTCTAAAATTAGCAAACAAATTTTAAGACAATTTGCATGTTGTGATTGGCGTTATGGCCCTTCAAATGGAGGCATCTATGACTAAATTGATTTAGTTCTCTTATTAATTCAAAAAATCTTCGGAAGCATGATTGACCTTGTATGGCATTTAGTGTTCCCTACTTGGAATGATGTCTAGGATTAGTTGAAAAAAATGCAGAATAGTTAGCTTGTTGTGATTGGTGATATGGCCCTACACGTGGAAGCAAAATTCACTTAACTCTTTTATTAATTCAAAAAATCTTCGGAACAATGAGTGGCTATCGTGGAATTTAGAGCTCCCTACTTGGAATATTGTCTAGAAATTCTAAAAAATTTCAAGAAAATTTAATTCACTTAATTATATTATTAATTTCAAAAATCTACGGAACCGTGAGTGTGGTGAGTGTGGAATTTAGTATTCTCTACTTGGGAGGATGTGCAAAAATTAACAAAAGAAAATGCTATGAGAGTGTGAATGTTGTGATTTGCTAGGCCCTACCAGTAAAAGCAATTCTGGACAAATTAACTTCATAACTCTTTTATTAGTTAAAAAAAAATACAATGATCCATGAGGAACAATGAGTGCCGAGTGTAGAATTTAGTGTTCTAAACTTGAGAGAGTATCTGAAGTTTGTAAAAAATGTCAAGCCGCAATTTTTCCATTTTGTTATTGACAATAAGGCCATAAATGTGGAAGCATCTTTGGCCAAATTTACTTAGTTCTTTTATTAATTCAAAAAATCTTTGGAACCATGAGCACCGAGTGTGGAATTTTGTGACCTCTTTTTTGGGATGATGTTAAATATTAGTAAAAACAATTGTAAGACAAGTAGCATGTTGTATTTGGCGATATCACCATAAAGATGGTAGCATCTTTGGGGCCAAATAAGCACCATCGGAACAATGAGTATCGACTGTGGAATTTTGTGTTCTCTACTTTGGATGGTGTCCAGAGTTAAAAGAAAAATGCTAAGAAATCTTGTATGGTGTAATTGGCGGTATGGCTCTACACGTGGCATCGGTACAATGAAGTCATCCCAAGTAGAGAACTAAATTGCACACTCGGCAATTAACAATAGAATTAGGGGAACTTAGCCAAATACGCTTCTACCAGCGTACCATGACCCCCTCTCTTGTTAAATTTCCAAGGTTTCTACGTTAACAAAAATTTTCACTTTCTGTTTCCAGACAAAACACAAAGTGGAAAATGTTAATAGCGAAAGAACCTTGGAAATATTGTATCATCCGACTGAAGATACATTTGAGTTCGATGCCTGAAAACTAATAACGTCACTGGGTAGAAGCAATGCAATTCGGTATAGTAGAAATTGGCTAAAAAAAATTTAAAACTCAAACACTAGTAAAATTCTATATGAACAATAAATGCAACATCTTCAATTGAACGTAAAATTTTAAAAGCATTATTAAATGTAACTCAAGTATTTTCTTTGAACATTTTTTGTTTTAAACATTTTTTTTTTTTAATATTCATTTTGAACACATTTTACATCTACCTATGATGAGATAAAAGCTTTTCAACAAAAAATAATAATATTTTTCGTGTTCACTCGGTATATTGTTATACTTTTGATTGAAATAATCATAAAATTTCAATTTTAACACGTTCGATAAAATTGATCGTGTTTTCCCTATCATATTTCTGAATGTATAATTTGTTTGTATGTATTTGTATTTAGATAGATTTTTTCTTTTAATCTTTTTTTGTTCCCGTTTTAATTTTTCCGCGATTTGGATTCACATACAAAGTTGTTTTTATCGGCGAACACGGCGAACTAACAAAAATATTTTAATGCTGCTATAACATTCGATAAAATGTTTGAAAGGTTTTTGTAAAAAAAAGCTCACATGCACACATATTACAGTTAACGAACGAAAATACGTGAATAAAATATTAATATTTTGTTTTAAGTATTTGTATACAGGGTAGTTCTAAATTCAGTTAAAAAAAAAGTTCTCAAATCGATTTGCATGCACACGGAATGTAAAAGCGGCGTAATTTAATTATATTGCAGGTATTTGCACTTTATCTAGGTCCATCCAAGCTGTCTTTATATTGCCTTAAATTTGTTTAACTTGAAAAATGTAAATGATTTCAAAATTACGTTTGCATAATATACCGAAAAAATTTTTTACTTTAACATTTAAATTTGTTGGAGTTAGAAGGAAAAATGAAAACATTTTTATGCTTGTTGTTGGCTTCGATATCGTGGATTCTACTATAAAATCTAAATATAAAACATTGATTTTTCGTATACTACGTATACCAAATGTAAAATGTATACACGAGTATATGTATATGAATATCAAACGAACCATGTCGGAAAAAGTAAATATTAAAAATTGAAAGTTTGCTCTATATACGGTATAAAAGCTTTGGACCCAATTCATATTTGGATTTCATGATTTCAAAATATTTGTATGCTTTAGACAAGTGAATTATTGCCTAATTATAAAATATGTACACGACCGCAATTAGGAAATTTATTGTTTCCGTTGAAAAAAAAAAATCCTGGTTTGCCGCAGTTTTGTAGCATCATTTATCATTTGGATTATAAAATTAGGTATGCATGTCTAATATGTGGGTGACTAAAATTTATACCACTCCAAAAAAAAAATGTACATACTTTAATGATATGAAAATTGGTAAATCGTGTACTGTAAAAATTCAATTAACATAACATCCGGTGGAATGCTGTCAAAGTATCATCATCACCATATTGTATATATAATTGTACAGTTCTGTTTCTAAAGTTGATTTCAGGAAAATACGAAACTTTTTGAAAATAATTAGTACAGAGAGAGGCAAACAAGAAAAGTAATTAAAACTTTCTTCTAAATAAATATACTTAAGTATATATTCATATTGTATATGTAAAAATTATAACATGCCAACGACTTTGTATAACGTGGAAATTTTTGAAAAATAATTTTGTTAACAGAACATGGCTAAAATAATACAAAAAAAAATTCAAATAAACCCTTAACACCCCCGACTAAGTACAAATACTATTTTGTTATGGAATTTATTCAAACGATTATTGTTATGTTACTCCGTCATTTTATATTACGTTCAACTTACTTGAGTGACTGTAATTTATATTCATGGTTGGTATTTTCATAATCGTTTGTTACATTGCATGTCTCGTCGCCATCCTCGTCCAGTTGATTAAAATTTTGTGTACTATGCTTGTTTTTCTTTTCGTTTTTATAGGGCATCGTAAAATTTCAGAACATATTATGATTGCGGTTTTAAAAGAATGTGTGTTACTTTAAATAAGATGACGATGCTGGCAACTGATGGTTGTGTTCTGCATAAAAGATTGAGCTAATAAAATGTTTTTTGTTTTCGAAATTTGTGAAATGTGCAAGAATTTTGTTTTACGATATTTTTCAAATTGCTGAATCATTTTAGGCTTATCTTATTAAGGTAAAGCCGAACCAATCCAAGCAATTAGTATCAACAGTTTCCTGGGCAAACTCAACTTATTTCGAGAAATTTGTGGAGTGCGTTCTCAATGTTTTCCGGCAGAATGGTCATAACTCGAACTTCGGAGGTAGTAAACATATAGCTAACAATAATAATTATTACTTATTATTAATAGTTATTACGACAATATTAATTATTTCCCGCAAGCTTACATAGCACTTTGTTGCACCGAATTCGAGCTGGTGTGAACAAATGGTTTTGCAGATTCCGAGTACCACGAGAATTACACTCGGGTCAGGGTATATTAACAGTTCAACAAATATCTCTATGAGCAACATTTTGTTCTTCGAGAATCAAATGGTTGATGCAGCATAAGGAACTCAAAATACAAGTGGTTAGATGGATCAAACGACTACAAGCCCACACTTTCAAGACTGAACAGGTCATGCGCAGTCTGTGAAAGCAATGTGTATACAATACAGGAATAAAAGGACTGTTCCCCAGTTAAACTGTTCAATCCAGTTTGAATCGGAACGTGGTTATGACACAACATCCTTTCAAGGAAGACCAGGTGGCTGATGAGTCAATTGGATCGTGTTGGCATGAAGTTGCATCTCAAAGCTCAATTTATTGGGATTAGATGAACTCGCTGAGAATAGATGATGGAATACTAGCAAGAATCTGGGAAATGATTAACGGCGACAGTAATAAACATCAAATTGTGCTACCTGCTAGTCGGTTACGGGAAGGGCATCAAGAAACACACGTATACTTTTTACGCTATTTGCCGTAGGCACTTGGCGAAACACACTTATACTTAATAAACACATTTTTATTAATCACTTGTTTTTGTTTCGCAGAATATTTCAAAAAGTTTAAAAAATCACTCGATCGATTTCGACTTGTTAGGTCATCATCAGGAGTATCTACTGAATTGTATTAGTAAAAAATTTTTGTTATATAGTAGAAAAAAGCAAAATATAAATAAAAAAATAAAAGAAGGAGGGAAAAAAAAATAAGCAATAAAAATTAATCATTGAAAAAAATAATTATTGAAATCTTTTCGCATCTCTTCGCATATTTCTTTGCATCTCATCCGTGTATCACTTTGGACGGCAGTCCAAACGAGTGACGAAAGCACCTACTGTGTTGGAAGTCGAACGAAGTATATTATACAGCAAGTTTCGAACTTTTTCACTTTGAGGCCGCCAGGATCATGTTATATACCATTGGAAAGGTCTTGAAAAATAAACCTAAATAATGTATAAAAGCATGAATTTCTACCAACATTGAGTGGAGATATGACCTTCCAAAAATTGCCCCAAAAAATCAGTTTTTCGCGTATAACTGCCCCACAAAATGCCAAAATTATTTTCTAACTGGCAAATTATGATTGTAGACGTCAATACCAATTCAACGACACCTCAAACGTCCATAACGGATGATTTTGACCAAATTTATGACAATTTTAAATTTTTCTATGACGTCACCGTATAATCTTGCTTTGGTATATATGTTTGTTTGTCCGTACCTCTTTTATTTGATCTCATATTTTCAGGAATTGTAGTACTTAAAAAACTAAGCAATTTTTGTTCTACAACTTTTTGATTTGGCCTCTGAACGGCCATTTTTGGCCATTTTGCCACGTCCACAGTGCTGAATCTATTCGACATACCCTAGACATATGCATATCGTTGGAAAGGTATTGATGCCAGCTATCAAATAGCAAAAAAAGAATTCAAAAAATTAGGTTGGAGGGTCATTTTGGCCAAAAAACTGAAAAATGCGAAATCGGCCGGTCACATTAGGCCGAATTGCTAAAAAATGAGCCCAAAACTTTTGGTTCATATTTTCAGGAGTATTAGCCACAAATCTCACCTACAATATGACATCAACCGTTTGTCCCAGAAAACTCGTATATTTTAGATATTGACCTCCATAACTTAAAAGCCACCCTAATTTTTTTGCAAAATTTTATTTTTTGGCTCAAATGCTCCCTAATATCGGTCCGTTGCGGTTCATAATGATAGTGAATCAACGTATTATAATGAAACAAATATAAATACATCATATTATTATCATTGCTAAGAGAATTTTTACCAGTGACTCTTTTTTCATAACAAAAAAATGAAAAAACTGACAAATTGATGTGATCGAAAAAATCACCAAAAACATTGAACATTTGAGTCTCCTTGCATAAAATCGATATTTTTTTATCATTATGATCATTTCTTTGAAAAATAGATCTTATCTCCCCTTCCATCGCATGAAGATGGAATATCAGCGAGAGGCTAGCTACCATTAACTTTTATTTCCAACTAACACACTAAAATATGTATATTTTATTGTATTGTTTAAGGAATCAAAAATGAATGGTAGCCGCATGCAGTTAGTGACAAAACAGCAAGAAACATGCAAAAAAAATTGTTGAATTACTCAATCGAATTTCTACCAAAAACACATGCATCTGGTCTAAATTTTTACTACTCTGTAACATACACTAAAAACTAAACTACAAATGTTCAGCCGATAGCCTACGAGAACCGGGTGTGTAATAAGATCACATCCGGTATGACCTGTTTGTGGCATTTGGTAAAAGATTCTGAAATAAAATCTACTAAAAGACTACAAAATGAAGATTGAAAAATTGCATGCAAAATAAAGAAATAGAATCGTCTTCCACACACTAGAAACAGTACACCAGAACGTAGGTTATCGTGCTGGACATAATAAAAAAAACTACCTACCTGAACCTAATGATGAGACCTGACCCTACTTTTCAACATAAAAAAGATAATATGTATAAGTCTTTACTATTTCGAGGCCAAGAGCATATACTTTCCAAACATAAATCGTATTGAACCATTCTGCAATAGAAACAATTTTGTTTTATTGTTTTCCATTTTTTTATTGATACAGTTTCGTTCTATTGTTTTACGTTCTATTGTGCCTCATACACAGACGCAGGCCACTGGAGTGACGAATATCGAGAGAAGAAGTACGAATCATTCACACTCCGTAACACACAGCCGACAGCTGTGTGAGAGTATGCGTAATTCGTTTTTCGCGAAACGAACAACAATTAAGCTCTGAACAAAGTCTGAAACGCAGATGCCAATATTCAACAAACTACAGAAGATTGTATTGGTTACACTAAAATCTCATGTTAATTTTTTTCTTTCGCACCACTACTTATTAAACTAGTGCGCACATACGATGTACACATATATTGTAATACAACTTTCTATGGTGTAGTTTTTCTGTATTTATTGCATTAGCATAGCTTTGTTGTTGGTTTTGGTCATTTCAATGCCGCGCGTCTGTCTATGAGGCACAATAACACGTAGCGGCCACTTGTGTGCTATCGTGTGTGTGTGTGAACTCAAAGTCGAAGTCGAAAACGACTGACAACAATAAAACGAATCGCAATTCAATTCATTTTCAATTTGCCTTGCCAAAATCATTAATATCAAATAAAAAACCTCTTAACGAGGTAAATGTTCGAGTGACGAAAGCCAAATTCAATTCACAAAATTTCTGATATCAAATTTGTGCCGAAAAAAACAATTGTATTGGATTTGTCAACGATTTTTCGGAATGTTAGTGCATTCGGCGCGTTTGTTTACATTATTCTTTCTAGCAGTCAAAAACAACAACTTGTCAACGGTTTTTTGAATGTTAAACAACAACGCGCTGCATGCACTAACATTCCGAAAAATCGTTGACAAATCCAATACAATTATTTTTTTCGGCACAAATTTGATATCAGAAATTTTGTGAATTGAATTCGGCTTTCGTCACTCGAACATTTACCTCGTTAAGAGGTTTTTTATTTGATATACATAACTCCAAATTTTTTCTGTTTTGTTTTATTCTGCTCTCTCGAAAATAAAATTTAACCTAAAATGTATGTCAGCGGTTCCCAAACTTATTTTGCCACGGAACCCTTTTCCGATTCTAAAAATTTCATGGAATTCATGGAAAATCCTGTTTCGCATAAATGTGTTGCTGAGGAACGGCAATATAACTCTAATAGCCTGTTTAGCTAAATTTTTATATTCACAAATATATTACAGCAGAAAGTTGCTAACGGCACTTCTTCGAAGTTAGTGAGTATCCGAACTAATTTCAATTAAATTCGCGTATTCTACTGCTAGTAATCCCGTTGGCTTTTCATTGCTTTTGAAAGGATTTTGTACCCAATAATTATCATATTTGTTTAATTTTGGTATGTATGTATGAAATGTAATGTGTATGTATGTGTGTATGTGTGTAATTAATCCTTATGGCACGGATTTTATCTGGTAATAGCTCGTGGAACCCGTAAAAATTACCAAGGAACCCTAGGGATCCGCGGAACCCACTTTGAGAAACGCTGGTATAAGTTAAAAATGGTGTTGAAATATTTTTTATTTCATTTATGTTTGTGTTAGTGTGGTTGCACCGAAAATTTGTTTAAGTCGCAATTAAAACCTGTATCATAGGTAAACGGGGAAAGAAACGAAGAAAAATACTGTTTCTGTAATACCCCGTGTGCCGTCAACCATTTAATAGTATTTAACATTCCGAAAATAGTGCCATCTGTATCTGTACCTCGGAAAAAAAATTGTGGAAGGTTATTAACATATATTGACCGAAAGAGTAGAAACATTCCAAAACTGAAGATATCGTGAATTTATTGTTAAAAAAATTTTTAAATTTGGAGTGAAAATTTCGTACAGATTATGTTAGAGAAAATTGTCCGTCTATTGTGGCCATTCGAAAAATTGTTGCAAAATTTATGGAAACTGGTTTGAAAAAATATGGAAAAAACCAAATGCACTATTCTAGTGGTCGTGCAGAAGAAACTGGCATTTGCTTTAATTGCTAGTTAAGAGCCCAAAAAGTCAATTCGTCATGTTTTACAACAACATATTCCATCAACCATTTTATTTACATTTTTTTCAAAAAGACCTGCATTTGAAGTCATACAAGATTTAGATAACATAAAAAACTGCCTTTCTTTGGATTTCATCAATTCGCTTTATTTTTTATGGCCCAATTACCATAAAAAATAAATAAATTAAAAATGTTAATTTTTCAACAAAGTGATAATTTGCGAAGAAGCAATTTTTCAACCTGATGGATTTGTATTTGACAAACCAAATTCTCAAATCTTTGGCAAAGATAATGTACGAAAAATAATGGAAAAATCAATCGATTCACAGAAAATGATTGTCTCTGGTGTGGTTTTTGGGCTGGTAAAGCAAAGTCAGAAAGAAAGCTTGCCATACAGCAGTTGTTTAAGAATAATAATAAATCGGAATCTTTGTACTATCCGTTGAAATAAATGTTGAGATACTTATCAAATAATTTGTTAGTTTTATTAAAAATTTAAAAATGAACCATAAATTCGAACACCCTTTAAAATAATGCAGTAAAGCGTAACTCAGATGTAAATATATATTTCTTAGTTCTATTTGGTTATCATGAGCACATACAATTGGTCGAACTCAGTTGACTGACGAAACAATCATTCATATCAAATTTCACATAATTCCATCAATTTCGTATGCATAAACCAGAACGAATGAACAGTGCAAGTCAAAATGTAAAAAGTGAACAGTTAAAGTGAACAGTAAAACAGTTAAAAGTGAACAGTTACAGTAAGCAGTAAAAGTAAACTAGTGAGCAGTTAACTAGTAAAATTGCTAAAGAATTTAAAGGAGTTGGCAAATAATGTTTTTAACTTGAATCGTTGAGTGTTTTATTTGAAAAATCAAGTACGAATCCGTATCGAACGCTCAATAGAAATTTTTGAGCACGACTCCTATAACTGTTTACAGTAAGTACATGAAAGAAAGAAATTTTAAAGCATGTCAGATTCATTCAAATTAACACTGTGGTTGAGTAGATTGATAAACTGCGGAATAAGAATTTCCAGTTACTTCAGCGAGAGATTCTACTTGCCGTTAACAGTTCTTTTCGAAGTTTAGTATCATTATGTATATCTTTCCAACAATTAGGAAGGATTATTTTTAGTTCAGATCTATACGCAAACAAAACCTTTCATCAATTGTAGAACTGTTCAGAATAATTAAGCTTATTGACACCATCGTATTGGGTTCGCAATGTATTTTCATTGCAAATTACTTGTATATTCAAAAAGATTTTTTAAAGGAAAATTCCTACACAATATTAGAATCGTCGTACGCCATATATGTTATTGAACATAGAAAAAAAAATTTTAACAGCACTTATTATTTATTATCCTGCTTCTCACTTTTACTTTAAAACTTTCGCGTACCGAACCTTCCAAAAAATTCACTCATTTCATTACACTCCGTATTTATGTACCAAGCAGAATATTCCAGATCGTTTATGGGCTATCGGTTCTGTTTCACACTAATTCCGCTTTAATCTGCAATACTATATAAAACAGTTATGAAACTACCTCTAATGCATACTACTTAAACCAGGATATCACTAATCTTACAAAAACAAAATCATTAATTTTATTAGTAAATATATCGCCGATGCAGAATTAATTGCCCATCAAACCAATAGGTGAGATACTCACATTACCCCGACAAAAACCTGTTTGTCCTGAATAAGATCAACAATTTACCGCCTCTGTAGATTAGATCGAAAAGCAATTTAATTTTACCTTCGAGTTCGCTTAATGACGCCACACAACCTTGCAGCTACTATCCATGGTCCACTAAATCACAGTATCATCCATAACGATAAACCACTTCATCACCGCTAAGCGTCTTTTCCATACTCGGTATCACTTGCTCACACCCCTTCATTCATACGGTCAGTCTTACTAACAGCTGGCGTTGGCTGACCATCGCCAACACCTTTTTCGACTAGCAGTTCTTCGGTGATTTTTGGCCCTAATTCTTTTGAATTTTCAATCGCTAATCACCGTTTGTAATGAGCCTCAATGTCCTAACAATCACAATTGGTAGACAATCTGCAATATGGACTCGGGCTAGCAAATGTCTCTTCCAGAAACACTTCAATATTCTATCCAACGAAACTTTATCCGACCCAGAGATAACCACTCCAATAATCCCATGTATTGATGGCCAACATTTCCCGTATAAACATAGCTGCCATAACTGTTGATTTCTGTTGGTTAACTTGATGGTGAGATTCTCATTTTGTTTATATTCTGGGTTGTAATCAATAAACAGTTGAATTTAGTTCACATGAGGTGGAATGAATTGAATCGTATTTACGATAAATATTGCCAATCACGTCTAATCTAGCACAAAAAAATTTATTACACAACTAAATAAGAACCTGCTATTTCAAAAAGTCTTATTGAATACTAATTGGCACAAAATGTAGCGTTCCGGTGATATAAATTAATAATGGTAGTAAAATCGACATTTGTATTGCATATCTGAAGCCGTCATCATCTGAAATAAATGTTACAAAAATAATTGGTTACAAACCTGGAAAAGGTTAGTTTGCTACCTACAAAGCTTATGGAGTAGCACTCGACTCAATATCTGGTGTTGTTATGGTGTAACAAATTATTAAATTATGCTTAATTGACATTTTTATTACATATCTGAAGCGTCGTATGAATCCAGTTGCATCTAATCTGAAACAAATATATTTTTTTTTACACCTGGATAAGGTAGACCTGCTCATTAATATTTAGCCCAACGTTTGGTGGTATTCAACAACGTTAATAAATTATTGATGATGGTAAAATCGATTTTATTTTGTTACAACTGAAGACAAGATCGTTTTAATCCATTCCATCAAATCTGACATATACACAATTTATTACCAACGAAAGCCCATGAAGTAATATTTCTACCATTATCTGGGTATGGTCTGGTGTAATAATATTTTTAATTACGCCCGAATTATGGGTAATATGAGACAACAATAATTTACTAAACATCCGAATAAAAATAACCAACCTTCTATAATCGTACTGCAGCAGTATTTGGCCAGATAGTGGCGGTCTGGTGTAATAAAGTTTGAAAAATTTAACTTTAATATTACATACCTAATGCGAATATCGTTTGAAGCCAATTTCGTCCAATAAGACAAAAAGTTATCATTATGTAAGTGTTGCCTGATTACTTTTTTTTAATTTCGGGGATAGAATTCGGGGGTAAAAGCACATACGTATTGCAGGAATATATGTATATCCACTATATCGTCGCCGATCCACTGAAAATGGTGGTCTTTCCTTTGTTATAAACTCAAACAATAATCCGAGCGGTATTAAAATAGATTACAGACATATAAATGTAGAATTTTGAAGCTTTGTTAAATCTATTAAATACATAAGTAAATATGTGCACGAAGGAAACGACATGGCCATTTTTGCTGTCCAAAATGTTAATGAAAATGACGAAGTTGCGCGTTACCAAATAGGCAGGTATAAGCAGTAATGAGGTTGTCTGGCAAATCGTATCCTTGCCTATTTACAAAAAAAAATCCAGCTATCACTCATTTAGCCATTCATCTTGAAAATGGGGAACGTATTTACTTCACAGAAGAAAATGTAGGTAGTCGAGCTGAAGCAGCACCATAAAAAAACGTTAGCGGGATTTTTCAAATTATGTTTGCAAAATGATTTTGGACGTTTCGCAAAAACTACACCTTATTCAGACGTGCCAACTTATTTTCCATGGAATACTTCTAAAAAAAAGCTTGGGAGAGCTACCGTAAGAGAGGTAAACCCCTCACCGAATATCCACATATTTTTTCTATGAATACATTAGGCAGGCTATACATACTGTGCAACATCATTTGAATGTTTAAAAACAGTTATGACAACATGATTTCCAAATCTAAATAACCCAAACGAATTATGGGAGAAATTTAAGGACACCCACCATGAGTGAGGATATTTTACATGCACAACGTAGAATTCATAGAAATGTATTTTTAGATTATACACCCGCCATGCATAATGAAGCATTAATTGCACTCATTACATTGGGATTTCCATCATTCAATCGCCCGACAAGTGATTTATTTAATCGTGATTTACCACGAGAACAATCATACATTATTGAGGATTTCGATGAGTACATTCAAAGAGCATAATAAAACATAACCATTATAATAAGACGCCCTAGCGTAATTATAGGGTTTTGCAATAGGAATGATATGATTTTTAAGTGACGTTTCGGCCATTTGTAATATGTCATGATCTGTCATTTTTGTTTCATTGTATTGAGTAATGTTTACAAATTATTAATTTAATTATCAAAATAATCGTTCTCTAATTGCAACTTTTCGTGCGCTTTTGCCCTTTTATAGTCGTAATAATCGTCCAAGTGTGCTCGCTATTCGTCGAATTGTTGAAAATTTTGAACGTATATTTTCTTTACATAATGTTCAAGTGCCAATAAGACAAAGAAACGCTCGAAGTAATGCAAATATTTCTGCCGTTCAGGCAAGTGTTGCTGAAGACCGCAATTTGTCGATTCCAAAACGTTCTCAAGAATTGCACTGAAAAAAATTATTTTAAACTTAAGCTAGTTCAACTTGTTTTAGTTATTATAACCCAGACTTTGCTTACTTTAGGTAAAAATGACCATGGTTTATTTTACTTATGCATGTTTCATAATACAAAAATGGCTAAGTTAATTTCAATTTATATCAATAATGCTTTATTTTCTTTCACACTGAACTTGTTTGTATGTCAATTCAAACTAAGCATTTATTTGATAACTTCGGAATAGTTAAACTAAACCATGTAAAAGTAAAATCAACTGAGCTTGGTAGTCAATTCAATTTATTTGCTTGCTTTAATCTGAACACAGGCAAATTCATTTCATAACAGTTCGATCTTGCAAATATGTCCTCTAACCTAAGCATTTGTTTAAAAACTAATAATTTAACAATGTAGTAGTTAAATTAAACCATATTTGTTTCATATGAAATAACATAGCAATAGTTTAAACTATGGACATTTAAACGGTGATAATGGATAAAATTCGCTGAATCGATATGTTCTTGTGTTATACTATAGGCAAAGATAAGAATAGGCATACTATAGGTATGAAGCAGATTTGAATTTTTTCAGTTTGGTCGGTGTAACCTGACAACTGACGAGTAGACCAACTTTTAGATGCAACCAAACTGCCAAGAAAGAACTTGAGGAGGTCCTCATTATTTTTTAAGGGTTCGAAATACCTGAAGGTTAATTTAACTAAGTAACTAAAGTAAAATAATTAACCTGTTCAAAATATGATGATATACGCTGAAAGTTAATATAACCTAGTGAAAGTTTAAAGCTTCGGTTTAAATTAACCTACATGCTTAGTTATATTAAATGTATTTTTGTTGTTTAAACTAAACTGTGTGTTGGCTCAAATTTTTGTTAAAATTAACCTACATGGTTGGTTATACGTAAAGTTGTAGTTATTGGTCAAATTAAACTTTAATAATAGTTGTGTCAACATAATATGCTGTAGGTCAACATAACCTAGCGGATGGTTTAAATTGTTGTTTAAATTAACCGACGTGTTAAGTTGTATTAACGTTTTGCTTAGTTATATTGACTAAAGCAAATAGGTTTTATTGGCATTGGTTATTATTTGAAAATGAACTATTCATTTTAGTATTATGAAACAAGCGCTTAGTTGGCTGAAAAACAATCCACATGTCCGTTTAAAATAACCAATGTTTTTGTTTATATTTACCTAGAATTTTTTTTCAGTGTGGGACTGTCTCAAACCACATTCTGGCGGATTTTGAGAAAGGGTTTGGGTTTGCATTCGTATCAAATTGTTCTCACTCAAGAACTGAAGCCACTGGACCACCGTAAACGTCATGAATTTGGAAACTTGAAAACGATAACGATTTTTTTAAGAAAATCATCTTCTCCGATGAGGCTCACTGTCAACTGAGAGGTACGGTAAATAAACAAAACTGTCGATTCTGGTGCAAAGAAAATCCACAAATTATTGATAGTTTGGTGTGGTTTTCGGTCTGGTGGAATCATCGGTTCGTATTTTTTCGAAATAAAGCTGGTAACCGTTACTGTCAATGGAAATCGGTAAAGATCGATGATAACCGAATTTTCATGGCCGAAATTGGAAGAAGTTGATCTTGACAACATTTGGTTCCAACAAGATGGTGCTACGTGCCACACAACAAGTGCAACATTTGAATTATTGTGAGAAAAGTTTAAAGATTCCATTATTTCAAGAAATTGTGATATTGAATGGCCTCTAAGAAGTTGTGATTTAACACCATTAGACTATTTCTTGTGCGGTTATTTGAAATCGTTGGTCTTTAGCAATAAACCAAACTCTCTTCAATCTTTACAAGTCAATATTGAACGTGCTATTCATGACATACGACTTGATTTAGTGGAAAAAGTTCTCGAAAATTGGGTTCATCGAATTCGTTCCTGCAGAAGAAGTCGTGGAGGTCATTTGAATGACGTTTTATTCAGAACTTAATTGTATCGATTGTACTTCACATTAAATAAAAAACATTTCAATTTCCTTAACAATTAGTGTTTTTTTTTTTAAAGAAATCATATCACTCTTATTATAAAACCCTATACTAAATTAGAAGAACATGGTCTGGTTGACGGAAACTGAAATTTTCTTTTTAGGCCATTTGGTAACTTGACAAGGTATATTACCGTCGCATGAACGGATTCAAGTCATCAAAAATTTCAAACGACCACAGACTTTTAAACAACTGAAACGTTTTTTAGGCATGACAAACTTTTATCGACGCTACATTCCGGATGCTGCTGTTGACCAAGAATTGTTGAACGATTACCTAGAAGGTTATACTAAGAACAGTCGAGTTACAATACAATGGTCAACAATGGCTATCGAAGCGTTCAATAATTATAAAAGTAAACTTACGGACACTACTTTACTTATTCATCCATCATCATCCATCAGCACCCCTGACCATCATGGTTACCGCTTCCAATACGGCGATCGGAGCAGTGGTTCAGCAGTTTTTATTAGATACATGGCAACCACTCAGTTTCTTTTCAGTACGTCTCAGTGATACACAAAAAAGATACAGCGCCTATGATCGTGAACTTCTCGCAGCTTATTCGGGAATTAAGCATTTTCGATATCTTCTCGCAGGTCGTTTATTCACGCTGTATACCGGATCATAAGCCACTTGTCTATGGTTTAAATCAGAAACCGGAAAAAGCATCTTCTCGTCAATTTTGACACTTTCATTTCATTGAACAATTCACGACTGATATTCAGCACATCGTTGGTCTGGATAACGTTGCCGCAGATTCTTTTTCACGCATTTATTAAATTTCTATTCCCAAAAGTGTTGATTATGCTATCATTGCAGATACTCAGACCGATGAGGAGGAACTTCAAGAAATTTTAAGGAGTAACTGTTTTTAAATTTGAGAAATTTCCTATATCTTTCAATTCATAAAAATTAATTTATTGCAATATTTTAACTACTACACCTTTTTACACAATTTTTGATGCCGCCATTCATTCCCCTTAATTTCCGAAAACAAGTTTTCGAGGTTTTTCATAACCTTTCATATCCTGGCGTCAAAGCTTCCATCAAACCTTTTTCAGTCCTTTGTCAGTGTTTACGCGAGACATACATAGTTCACAGCCCATTAAATTTATCCATTAAAGTAATTCCTAAATGTTGATCATTCTGGTTACACAAGCACAACATTTGTGTGGTTGGTACCATTGGTGCTGGGTTTTTGGTTTTGTTTTTCGGTGTTTTTGGCGTGAACATGGTATTTCAAGTTAGATTCAATTTTGATTTGGTGTGCGCAACACAACTTAAAAAAAATATAAATATCTAATTAAAATTATAATGTAATGTGTATATTGTAAATGAAACCGTCTAATTATAAATATAATGAGAAAATTATAAATCTAGTGTAAAGTGTTTAATATTCAACCAATATAATCCTACGACATCGCAACAAACATAAGGTTTGTCCATTTGGTCCTTCGAGCCGGATGGCTAAAACTACTTAAAGCAAATTACTAAAAGGCATTAACGGAGTGGAACAGACACATCGTTCCGGTACAAAGGTCTGAAATCAAGGACGTTTTAGTCATCAGTTTTACAATATTGCTGTTCGAGCCATCGCATCACATATAATACTGTACAGTGATCTAAATGCAATAATCAACCAAATTTGGTTATCCATCAAACTATCAAACATTTTGAGATTGCATTCTATAAATACTATTTGTGAAAAGTCAACAAATTAACATAAATCTACATGGTGTTCAGCTGTTATACTCGTATGAATCGATACATAAATTAATCGATTTGCTTCATCGAGAACACTGTATAAATTATTCATCGCGTATATCAGTATATATTACGATTCGAAAAATTGATAAGCTGGTTGATTGAAAATTATACCAGGAATATTAACAGCGTCGTTATATAAAAATTAACTTCAACAAGCGGAATACCATTCGCATTATATATCGGTATCTCCTGATAGCAGTAGCAGTAAATCGCCTGTGTCAAAATAAGCTGTTTGTGATCATCGGTTAAATTGAACATACATCGAATATTAAGCTGCCATTTTCAAACATTGTGTTTACGGTTTATGGTACATTTAACAGCAGTTTGTTCAACGGAAAATTTAGTAAGCGGTTTACCAGTCAAGGTTATAATAAATTTCATCATTTTGGCGTGGTCTTATCAACCGACTTTCATCCTCGATCATCGTTCCACTTGTTTCGTTAGTTAAAACGATATAAAGGCATCGATACAATTCCGACTACCATATTTAAGTCGACAGTTTGTAATATAGCGTCGAATAATACCAAAGGCAGATCTTGGGAGGACAAATGAACTCAATGTGAACGAGAAGCAACGAATAAGATCATAGCAACCAGTTACATAGAAGAAGCGAGCTTATCGGCTTATGTAAGTTTAATTCAATTTTAAATAATTTTTCTTTATATAATATTATTGGTTAAGGAAAAAGTTTCAATTGGAATCAAAGTCGAATCTATACATTCCGCATAGGTCATATTAGGTTAGATATAAGATAATTGTCAATTGCTTATAGCATCTGAAAGTTGTGGTAGTGTTCATTCTTCAATCATTTCGGTTTAACTCGTGTGCGTGAGATTCACTATTAATAATTTAAAGTAAATATTGAATGAATTTGTGTTGAATTCGATAACATAATGTCTCTTACAAAACCTGAGATTGAGCATTTAGAAACGCTTAAAAAACAACGAAGCGCATATAAAGGTCAGTTAACGTTATTCAAGAACAAATACAATGACGTAACCACAATGTCGATGGGCGCTTGTGAATCTGTACTGCATAGGGTACGTAATATTTATAATAAATATACCGAGATTCAGTCCAAAATTGAAGTTCTTGAAGTGTCTGCAATAGCTGATAGAGAAGCGTTCGAAGACGATTATGGTGAATTTGAAAGTATTATTTTGAATGCCATTCACGAAAATAAAAAACCAGATCCTAACGTATCACTTCAAGGTAGCCCGAGAATAGATATTACACCGGTTGCGGCTGCCTCACCGCTAATAGAAATGAGAATGCCTGAAATTAAATTACCTTCGTTCAGTGGAAATGAGATCGATTGGCTTCGATTTCGCGACATTTTTGAGGAACTTGTTCATAATAGAAATATCGATAGTTCAATAAAATTTCAGTATCTTATTTCACACGTTTGTGGCGGTAAAGCTTATTCTTTGATCGAAGGAATACCGGTAACAGCTGCAAATTACAATATAGCATGGACAACTATTTATAATAAATACAATAATGAAATAGCTATACAACGAATGTATTTAAAGCAATTGTATGACATTGAACCAACGGTATCTAATTCATCTGAATCATTGCAAGAATTTATTGATCAAGCCGTTAGAAATTATAACTCGTTGAAGGCCCTTCAAGTTCCAGTGGAAAGTTGGAGTCTAATCTTAATCCATCATCTTTCAGAAAAATTAGATAACGCTACTAAAGCAGAAGTTATTAAAGGTTCCAATGATAAATCGGTTCTCAATTTTGATACTCTAATAAAAATTCTTCAAAGTCGTGTTCGAGTACTAAAGGCGTTAAAACCTTTGACCTCTTCCAGTGTGCAGCCAAAGTTACCGTCGAATCAATTCCGTAAACGTAGCACCCCTTCAACATTAATGTCTAGTATACAGTCTTGTAGTTACTGCAATGGTACTCATCCGATCGTAAATTGCCCAGACTTTTGTGACTCGAAACTAACACCTCAAATGAGATTCCAGTTCATCAAAAACAAACGAATATGTACTAACTGTTTAACAGCATCACATAATGTACGTAACTGTACCAATAATGGATGTAATAAATGTTCATTAAGACATCATCCTTTACTACATTTTGTATTCGATCGTCAAATTCAACCTGTAATAAATTCCGAGAAATTAATTAGTTCTGCTAATGTGGGTAGAACTCAATCCGAAAGCATAACTAATACGGATCCACCCCAAGATAAAATTGATGAGCCTTCACAGGCTTCACCTGATCAACAGGTTATGCTAGGAACTTTAAATGATCCAATAATACCTAACAGAAACCTGATTCACAGTATCAATTCAGCAAACTCAACTTCATCGAATAATCAAATTATGTTGGGAACTGCAGTGGTGAAGGCAGTTGCTAGTAATGGATCACACATATTTGGTAGAGTGCTACTCGACAGTGGTTCACATCTAAACTTCATCACAGATAAAATGTGTCGTCTGTTGAAATTAAAAATGCACCCAACTTCAAAACAAGTATCTGGGATGGGAAACAAGATAACCTCGCTCAGTCACAAAGTGTATTTATCTTTAGAATCTCGATGTTCTGATTACAAGTTAAATATAAAGTGCTACGTAATACCAAAAATTACAGGCAATTTACCTTTGTTACCTGTTAACTTTGAAACAAGTTTAGTACCATCCTATATAAAACTTGCGGATCCCCGGTTCAACATTCCAGATCGGATCGATATCTTAATTGGGGCTGAATTTTACCACGAATTGTTCACAGGTAAATCATTTAAATTATCAGAGGAACTTCCATCATTTTATGATAGTGTATACGGTTATGTTATCAGCGGTAAACTAAATGCACATCAATCTTCAAGTACCTCAATTCCTTGTCAAACTTCACTTTGTTCTGTTGAATTACTTGAATCACAAGTGAAGAAATTTTGGGAATTGGAAAATATTGTGCTCAAGAACAACTATTCTGCCGAAGAGAAACTTTGTGAAGAGCACTTCGCGAAAAACCACGAAAGACAAAGCTCAGGTAGATATTCGGTTGCCATTCCACTTAATTCAAAAATAATAGAACTTGGTTGTTCAAATGAAAGTGCCCGTAGACAATTTTTCAAAACCGAAATTCGGTTATTAAGAAACCCAGTGATCCATGAGCAGTACAAGAATTTCATGGATGAATTTATTCAGCTTAATCATATGGAATTAATTCCCGATCCAAACATTGTTGAGAGCCAATGTGGTAAAACTTACTATCTGCCACATCACTGCGTTACAAAAGATACAAGTACGACCACTAAATTGCGCGTAGTTTTTAACGCATCAAGTAAATCATCTTCTCAACTATCATTAAACGATTGCATGATGGTCGGTCCTGTGGTTCAATCAGATTTATTTTCAATCGTTCTTCGGTTCCGGAAATACAAAATTGCATTTTCAGCTGACATAGCGAAAATGTACCGCCAGATTATGATCCATAAGAACCAGCAAGACCTTCAGCGTGTTTGGTGGCGCAAATCTCAGTTTGAACCACTAAAATGTTATAAGCTTCGCACTGTAACGTACGGTACTGCAAGCGCCCCCTACTTAGCTACTAGAACGTTAAATCAGTTAGCTAATGACGAACCAGCATTTCCCAGAGCATCCAAAGTTTTGACAGAGGACTGCTATGTCGATGATGTGCTAACTGGTACTGATAATATTGAAGACGCACTAAAATTGAAACAAGATTTGATAAGTTTGTTAAAACGAGGGGGATTCGACCTTCGAAAATTTTCATCAAATGTGCCCGAACTTGCAGACGAAGATTCAATTAACCATTTGTCTTTAATATTGGGAATTTTATGGAATACAGAAACAGACAATTTCGAAATGTCGTTTGCAAAATTGGATTTGAACAAGAAGAGTGATACAAAAAGGAAAATTTTATCTGAAATTTGTCAATTATTCGATCCACTGGGCTTATGTGCACCATTAATTTTGACTGCCAAATTGTTTATGCAGAGACTTTGGACCGTACCTGAGCTTAAGTGGGATGATCAACTTCCAAGCAAATTCGTAAAGCCATGGAGTGAGTTCAAAGAACAATTAGTGCAACTCAACCAAATTTCGATACCTCGTTGTACTGTAAACTATCCATATACCTCATTAGAATTACATGGGTTTGGTGATGCTAGTGAAGCCGGTTTTGGGTGTGTATTTTATATTAGAAGTACAGGTCATAACGGAATACATAAAACTAGTTTGGTTTGTTCTAAAACCCGAGTGGCTCCATTGAAGAAACAAACCATTCCCAGGCTTGAACTCTGTGCGGCATTGTTATTAGCTCAAATGAGTCATAAATTGATAGGTATACTTAAGATAACCTTTGATTTTATTTATTTGTGGTCAGATTCCGAAGTTACGTTGCTTCGAATAAGGTCGGAACCGCACAGGTATGCCACTTTTGTTGCCAATAGAATTTCTCAAATCCAAGAATTAACTTCAGTGAGTAGTTGGCATTATATTCCAACTTCGCTAAATCCAGCGGATCACGCTTCTCGGGGATTATATCCAAAGGATTTCCTTAACTCGCATATCTGGTGGAATGGACCGGACTTTCTATGTAAGGATAAAGGGGAATGGCCTCAGAGTGAAAACAAAACATTAAGCTCAGAGCTTATTAATCTTGATCTTCGAAAAATTACTCAACCGTGCATGGCCACTATGACATGTGACGTTGATTTAATAAACAAATTTTCTTCGTATAAGAAATTAATAAATGTCACTGCTTATCTTTTCCGTTTTTACAACAATTGTAAGATAAAACGTTCTGAATGTCGAAAAATTGGTGAACTTAGCGCTAATGAAATGGCAATGTCTCTTAAAGTCATTATAAGAATAGTACAATCACAAGAATTTGCGGACGATATTAGAGCTCTTAAAACCAACAAAGTTGTGAGTAATAAAAGCTTCTTAAAATCATTGTCCCCGTTTCTGGATTCCGATGAACTTCTTCGGGTTGGAGGCCGACTTAAAAATGCTGACATAATGCTAGATCAGAAATACCCAATTTTACTCACTTCGAAGCATTTTTTTTCGACTTTGCTAGTTCGCGATGCACATAACAGGCTTTTACATGCTGGCCCTCAAGCATTGCTCTACAATTTAAGGTCCAATTATTGGATTATTTCTGGTAGAGGGCTATGTAAAAAAATATGTAGTGAATGTGTTCGATGTGTTCATATAAGACCGAAGTTAACTAAGCAAATTATGGGTGACCTTCCCAAGGATCGAGTTCAATCTAGCAGACCATTTTCTGTTGTCGGCGTTGATTTCTGCGGTCCATTTGTTACAAAACATTTTGTTAGATCGAAAACGCAAATTAAAATTTACATCTGCGTATTCATTTGTTTTGCCGTTAAGGCGGTTCATCTTGAGGTTGTCCAAGACTTGTCCACTCAAGCCTTCATAGCATGTTTTCGTCGGTTTATATCTCGCCGGGGCATGTGTTCAAAAGTTTACTCCGACAATGCTACAAATTTTGTAGGCGCACGATCCGAGCTAAAAGAGTTGAGGGAATTTTTCTTGTCCGAATCCTGTCAAACGGAACTATTAAAATTCTGTGCATGTCACAACATGGAATGGTTAACCATACCACCCCGCTCTCCACATTTTGGAGGGTTATGGGAAGCTGCGGTTAAAAGTGCAAAATATCATTTAAGACGAGCAGTTGGAACACAATGTTTAACGATAGACGAATTCAATACATTAGTAGTTCAGATAGAGGCTTGTTTAAATTCACGACCTCTAACACCTATGTCAAACAATCCTCTTGATATGGTGGCACTGTCTCCTGGTCATTTTTTGATTGGCACTCCCATTACTTCTTTCCCTGAACCTAACTTATTGGATCTATCCTCGAGCAGACTTTCAAGATATCAACTGTTACAACAGATATTACAACAATTCTGGAAGAGATGGCAAACTGAATATCTTTCGGAATTGCAAAATCGTTATAAGTGGAACAAGCCATCGATAAACGTAAAAATTGGAGATTTAGTAATCTTACACGATGAGAATCTTCCTCCCATGTATTGGCCGTTAGGGAGGGTAACTGAATTGCATTATGGCTCTGATGGGCGCGTTCGTGTTGTTACAGTAAAAACTGCACAATCCATATTTAAACGAACGATAACTAAAATTAGTCGTTTGCCAGTCGAAACTTGAAAAATGAACAACACCATAATTTTAGGTAATAATAATTCTAGTTGTATAAGAATAATTAAATTTGTTTGTAATATCGTTTATAAGAATAAATATATTGTTAACTAAAATGGTTGTAATTCTAGTTTTAGATTTATTTAAATAAGTTAGCTAGCTTTTCTTTGAAATGTATTATTTCAAGGTCGCGGGAATGTTTACGCGAGACATACATAGTTCACAGCCCATTAAATTTATCCATTAAAGTAATTCCTAAATGTTGATCATTCTGGTTACACAAGCACAACATTTGTGTGGTTGGTACCATTGGTGCTGGGTTTTTGGTTTTGTTTTTCGGTGTTTTTGGCGTGAACATGGTATTTCAAGTTAGATTCAATTTTGATTTGGTGTGCGCAACACAACTTAAAAAAAATATAAATATCTAATTAAAATTATAATGTAATGTGTATATTGTAAATGAAACCGTCTAATTATAAATATAATGAGAAAATTATAAATCTAGTGTAAAGTGTTTAATATTCAACCAATATAATCCTACGACATCGCAACAAACATAAGGTTTGTCCAGTCAGTTTCTGAAAATCAGAGGTATTGCGTCACATTGATTGATAGATACACTCGCTGGCCCGAGGCGGTGCCTGTTCTAGATATAACTGCTGCAACTGTCGCTTTCGCTGTTTACTCTCACTGGATAGATCGCTTTGGTGTGTCAGAGTTCATTGTCATGGACCAAGGCATGCAATTTGAATCACAACTTTTTTCACGAACTGGCTCATTTGGTTTTGAACGCAAGAGATCAACTAGTTACTATCCAAAATGTAATGCCATGATCGAGAGATAACATCAAGTCGTTAAATCTGCTATTATTTGCTACGATCGATCTGATTGTGCTAGTATTATTCCTGCAATCTTACTTGGACTACGAACGACTTACAGTGACGAACTAAAAGCTACTCCAGCTGAACTGGTTTACGGATGTACAACTCGAGTTCCTGGAACAGTTTTAGATACTACGAAGGACCAAATTTTACAATCAGACTTTAGTACGAAGTTAAGACGACACTTTGATGAAATTCGGCCTGTACCGGCTTCTCGGCATACTACGGACAAAATTTTCATCAGTAAAGATCTGCTGACTTGCTCACACGTTTTCTTACGGACTGACACAGTACGCAGATCACTGCAATCACTATATACTGGACCATACTTGGTTATCGACCGTTCAGACAAATTTTACACTTTGGATCTAAATGGATGACACGTCAAAATATCCATCGATCGACTCAAACCGTGTTACCCTGACAATCAATTAGAAATTACGGATCAGAAATTACAGACGCACCAACTGGATTACTTTTACGGACTCATAAACCAGAGCCCATTATTTCGGATAACGGACCTAAATTACCTACCAAGGAACCGAAAATTCGCAAAAAGTTTCATTTTGATCTTTCACCAAGTACTGGAATAACTACAAGGTTGGGTCGTGTATCCAGTACTCCAACCAGATTCTTCAAGCTTCGATAAATCTTCAATCTCTCTGGGAGGGAAGTATTGTGGCGTCTTCACACCTTGTATCGAAATCTTTTTGTAAAAAATTTCTTTTTTCTGAGAAGCCTATGAAAATGACAAGAAATAGTTTTGTTGAACTCAAGGTTTTTCATTAAAATAGAAAAATAAAAAATAGAAATTATAAAATACATAATTTATAATTTAAACACATCTAAAATATGCAAATGTAATTAAGTGTTACATCATATAATTTAATTACATTAAATATAATTATTAAAAAATATTAGTGGTTTATGTTTATTATAAAAGCTTGGTGGAGCTAAAAGCTACAATAAATGTAACTACAATGGAAAATTAAAATTAATTAGAAGCTTTGAATCATACGTTGAAAAATTTGAAAGGCAACAACAGTATCTGCTGCCCTTTTCTCAAATTAATTGTTGGATATTGTAGAAGGAAAAATTAATGTTAATCAGACAATCAAGGTACCAGATAATTTTTGCATGATCGTGTCATCTAGAGATGCATTAATTCAAAATCTGTTTTCAAACATTTAAGTTAATATCAACAATCGTCGATGGCTAAGTGAAAGGACAATTTTATTGACACCAAAAATTGTTGGAATCTCCGCCATTTTCATTCAAGTCAATGTGCATATCCATACTACGGTAACTTGAATCTGGTAACTTGTATGGCTTACACGCTTTGTGTCTACACACATTTTATTTGGGTCCCGGTCCAAATTGCGTATTTTAAAATGATATTTTTAAAAACGACATTTCTCAAAACTGCATACTTCAAAACTGAATATTTCAAAATGGCATAAGGTACGAAAGGACATAGGTGCAAAACGGCATTTTTCTAAACGGCATTTTTCAAAACGGAATTTTTTTAAACTGCATTTTTTAAAAAGACATTTTACAAAATGGCATTTTTATAATTGCATGTTTCAAAACGACATAGGTACAAAACGGCATTTTTCAAAACAGCATTTCTTAAAACGACATTTTTAAAAAAAAAAAAAAATTCAAAACGGCATTTTTCAAAATTTCATTTTTCGAAACGACATAGGTAGAAAAATTTAGGTGAAGGAGAATATTATATGAAGGTCCTTTCTTATAACATACCTATACTAAACCTAAACATGTGAAATTAAATCTTACTCGACTAAGAAATAGTCAAGTTCGTTTTCATTTGACTTTATCCTAGAATTTAATCCAAGAATCGTTCACAAATGTTTAAAAATTTCATTCATTTCAAATTTCATCGTGTAATAAATAACCGTACCTGTTGGTCATATTCCAGAAATTAATGAAAAGATAATTCTAGATTCATAATCGATTAAAATACTTCATTTTGTCTTGTGTAGTTTTAAAAATGTCGTTTTGAAAAATGCAGTTTCGTACCTATGCCGTTTTGAAACATGCAGTTTTAAAAAATGCCATTCTGAAAAATGTTGTTTTGAAATAAGTCGTTTATAAAAATGCCGTTTTGAAAAATGCTGTTTTAACCCTTATGCCGTTTTGAAATATGCAGTTTTGAAAAATTCAATTTTGTACCTTATGCAGTTTTTAAATATGCCGTTTTGAGAAATGCAGTTTTAAAATATGCAGTTATAAACGGATCCCATTTTATTTGAATCAGGTAATTTTGAAATTTTCTATGTATTTGTGTAAAATGCTAACAAAAAAATCATTTTAATAATCATTTAATTTTATTTATCATCCATTTTTTAATCATTTTATTAATCATTTAATTAAATTTTATTTTATTTTTTTATTATTCGAATTCGAATTTTTAATACAATTAAAATTTTTGTTTTGTGATGCGGACGGCTCAAAAACGAAATCAAAGTAAAAAAAATTCAAAAAAATGACCTTGAGAATTTTTGTTATTTCTTTTTTGATTGTATTGGTGAGTTGAAATTTTTGAATTTACAAAAATTTTAGTTTAAAAAAGAATTCACGACAAAACCGGTTTTGTTGGTAAAGGGAAAAAATTGATGAAGTTACCGAATTCAAGTTAATCTAGTATAGATATGGTGAATTGATACTATGGTAAGAAGATGAAGGATCGAATTTTCTAACTGAATTTTTGAAGTCACTACATTTGCCCGGTCTTCCATCACATCATTTTATTTTGAATGACCAATCATTCTGCTACGAAGCCTTAATGCACCAAAATTATGTACCACATAGGTGTGCGGTTGGTTAACAAGAAAATATTGGGTAACATTATTGAATGATCATATATGGCACGATTAAAGGGGAGCATGATTTATTTCCATGAATCCCGATTATTCTAATAGATTCTCCAATTTCATTTAAACGCTTACAATTTTCAATTCGTCTGGCACATTTAATAACAATCAACGAACGTCAAGGGCAGTCGAAGCAAGTCTGCAACTTGGATTTGGAAAATTCATGTATTGCTTATGGTCAATTATGCGTAGCCTGCTCCAGAATTGGTAAGCCCAACGAATTGTTTGTATAAGACGAAAATTGAGAAACACAAAATATTATCCACACAGCATATAGGTTTCATTGAGGCAGGCTGACTCGTATTTAGTCGGAGCTGGGTTATAAGCACCCTTGATCCGGTTTTGACAAAATGTACAATTAATGACAAAGAAATACTTGATTTAAAAATGGAGTTATATTTTGGAAGTATACTTTGAATAATCAGAAGCTATCCTAAGTTTTTTTTTTTTTCCTAAATTTTTTGGTTTCAAATAGGTTTTAAAACCGATACAAAACTTTTATTTTAGATTCAAAAAGTTTTTGGAATAGTTTCATACACGTGTCTGACATGTAATGAAGCCCTATAGCAGATACTGCTTTTAACCTTGGTTTTTGATACCTTTGATACCCTTTTGATACTTCAAAAAACTCGGATTTTCGGAAACGGTTTTGAAGGAGCTAAAAAATTTGTATTAAAACTACTTTTAAGTTTTTTTGAAGCATTGACAAATCTATTGGTACTTGGTTTGAAAAACACCGTAACAAAACCCCGAAAAAATCTATTTTAACGCGGCTTGTAAAAAACTGGAAAACCGATAGAAATGGATTATTTTCAGTTTCAATAAACTGTCTTAAAATTGTTTTGGGTCGGACAATACCGTCTGATAAACATGATGAATGACAAATCTTATAATATGATTTGTTAGGTCACTTGGTAAAACTAACCTCGAACTGAAAAACCAGTCTGGCTAAAAAAAAATTATGCTATTTTTTAAGAACTTTATATCTTAAAATAGCATAATTTTTTTTTAGCCAGACTGGTTTTTCACTTCGAGGTTAGTTTTACCAAGTGACTTAACAAATCATATTATAAGATTTGTCATCATGTTCATCATGTTTATCAGACGGTATTGTCCGACCCAAAACATACCACTATATTCGTTGTGCTTATAAACAAAATAAATACATAATGATTTAGCGAATTATTTTAGAAGTTGGTAAACCATTATAAATTCGAGTGGTGAAAATACCTAAATTGAAGAAAATTGTTAGAAACAATAATATGGAATTTTAATCACTATTAAAAGTTTGTTTGTTTCTTTTAAGAATTTGTAAAATATTCGTTTTTTATATAACAAAGTCATAAAAAAAATCAAATAAGAATAATGACTTTCCATATAATATTTGGCTTTTTTGCTCTCCAAAAAAATGCATTTAAAGACAATCGAACCATATTTTACATCTAGAGAAATTCACGAAAAATCTCTAAAAGTCCTACCGTGGAATAATGGTTCAAAGTTAACCATGAAATTTAAAAATTAAACATAATTATGTTCGTGTCATATCACCATTAATATTCTGTGCGTCAAATACTGCTCTCGGTTCGCCAGAAAATGTTCATCAGATTCAATATTATCAAAAACAATATTACAAACCATAGTACGTGAAATAAAGCATATAAAACCGTATAAGTAGCCTGTAGCAGAAAAAGTGTAAAAATTTTAAAATTCAAAAATTCTTCCCATTTTATTCCACTTATAAATTTTATGTTACTGCTTCTGAATTTAGCACATCAAGGAACACCAAAACATTTTAACCCAAATACTCGTATTTCTTCTAATTTAATATATGAATAACGAAACTGTGATTTGTAGGTTGTATATGTTGGAGACGTGATAAGAATTTTACAATTATTTTCAAAAATAAAAACGAGATTAACATAGAAATAGTTTTTCCAAGTTTACAGTGTTGGTACAGTTTGTAGGAACCTCTTTAGTAGGAATATAGAGAACAGCACGTTCATAAAAATTATTTGTAAATTTTAACAACATTGCGCACTATACCATAATTAACATTATTCCCGTTTACTGTACATTAAAAATTATGTTTATAGATTAAATAATTTTTTGGTATGCTATATACGTAACGTATTGTATAAATTAAACGATAACTTTTAATTTGAATTTACACGCACTTATCAAAAATTTATGAGTTCTTATATTATTCGTATACTGACTATAAAAAATTTCATGTATTTTTTGTGTACGTAAGTATAATGTATGTGAAAACTGAAAATGCTGATATCAAGCAAACACACATATAAAATATATAAAATTACAAGCACACGAATTTACGTGATTCATACAATAAAATTTTTACGAATTTCTCCTTGAAATTACATTCTTTCAACAAAACTACTGTGGTTTTAAGATTAGGAACAATTTTAATGAAAAGTGAAACGAAAATTATTATGTCGTGTTGAATCAAACAAAACCAAATAGCATACACGTGCTTTTCGTTGCTTCTGTACAAATAAACTATATAGGAAAATCAATATTTTGTTTCCCTCACTATATTGAATGAGGTCTAGCGTTATAACGAGTTTTCCACCCGAAGTCCATTAATCTTACATTTTTATAAGTAACTAACGTGAAGTGTATACACGAGTTAGTCACTACCAAATTTTATTGTCATTATTTTGTACAAATTGAAAAAATAACTGAACCTATATAATAAAACCTCAACAATAATTTCCTGCAGATAATACACACAAAATTATTTTTCATTCATTAAATCGATTTTCATTAATAAAAAATGAATTAATTTTCAATATAAATAAATTCGACTGTGGAAAATCGATGTTGGGAAATAATTTTTGGTATTTTCCTCATTTAACGGTTATAAATTCAATTTGATTTTATTTATTTTATAATCATGACTTTTAATAATTTGTTTTTTTTTTGTTTATTAAGAAAACTCATTTCCTCTTGTGAAAATGAAAAATGATTTCTATTCTCAAAAATTAAAATACAAAATATGTTAGTGAGTTAAATTAGTAATTATTTGATTAAATATCGTATTTTAAAATAAAATTTGTTTATATTTTTGGTATATAATTTAATTGTGAAAATCATTTCCATAAAATTTTAATTTTTGTTTATGTGCGATATATTCTTGCAAGTGCAAGTGTTGCGAAGAATATTTTCCATTTATTCAATTTAACATAATAAACCGTGTGGTAGGTAGTTATACTGAAATTAAATCAAGGAAAATGTTGTTATGAAAACTGTGAATATGTGCAAAAATATTATTAATATGTTTGCAATTACAGGTCGAAATGGCAAAAAACAACTTGTTTTAAATGACATGAACAATAAGGAATATTGCACCAGTTAAAAGAGAAATGTTAAATAACTGTAGGAAAAGATGAAAGGTTGAATATAGTAGAATCATTTAATACAAAACGAGCAGGCTATTTCATCGGACACTACCTTATAAACCTCGAAAATAAACCTTCATTTTAAGAAAAATTCCGGAGAGGTAAGGGTTAGGCCAGTGAACAAAAGAGAAAGATTAATAATTGAAGCTTTCGAAAATATTAAAAAAATTGGTACAGTTTAAGAAAAAATTAAGACAAACCAACCCTCCACTCTCACTTTGCAATATTTTGAGTACGGAAATTTGTTCATAAACACAAAATTCCACAATAATTGCTGAGTAGCGACATTTTACAAAATACGAATAAATCTATACCAAATTAAATAAATATTTTACATAAACTTTTACGTTGTAAATGTTATAAATAAATATTTCTGACGTCCCTAAAGCTAGCAGAACCTATAAGGCAGAACATTACAAGATAGGGGTTAATTTAATGCGCTATTAAACATTTTTGGGATAGATCCCTTCCAACTTAAACGATAGGTTGTGCTAGCTTAAAAAAAATTAAGCAGAACCCATATCAAAAATGATTTAAAACAATTGTAAATTTAAAGATTATCTGTTAGGCTAATTAAACGTCCAATTAAATTATTTTATTCTGCTCTTACTACAAAAAGCTTTAGGCTTTATCACTTCAAAGCTAGAAGAACTCAAATCAAAAATTGGATTAAAACCGATATAAGGACGCAAACCAAGGTCCACTAATATACAAATAGATTAAGGCTCTTTATGGCTTATGTAAATTCTACGGCAACAAAAATTTAAGCTTCGTTCGTTCTAAGTCAGACTTATTTTTGATGTGTAAACATCTTTACGCGCGCCTACCAAATTTTTGATGTGTAAACATCTTTACGCGCGTATGCCAAAAATTTTTGTATGGTAGTAAACTTTCAAATGAAACGAACGGAAATGACGTACTACGTTTAAATATCTTCATTGAAAAAAGAAACAAAATATAAAATAATAAAAAAGAACAAAAACAACAAAATACATATATAAATTTTGTACTCTACACATAGTCTGAGTGTATGTGTATATATAAATAGTATGGAAAGAAAACAAAGAAACATTTATAAAATTTAATAGAAACGACGAATTGACGAATCGACATTTTCAGCGAACAGAAAAAATAAAAAAATTTTAAATAGCGTGTGCCACCACAATTTATGCACTATAGAGAGTGGTACCTATAACGAGATAGTATACTCTTACGGTAAAAAACACAGTCAACAACTTGTGTATGTGGCTTTATCACGATCTCGTAGAGCAGTCCATCACGTCGATGATTATGTCTTCTACCATGAACGTAAAAATGCAACCTCAATTGGTCCTCTTCAAAATGAGTTAACGCGCCTCACCACAAAACGGCTAAGTATAGCTCAGGATGTAATGGCGAATTTTGTACGAGATAATAATGACGTCTGGTTTTTAACATTGAACTGCCAGAATCTCAGGTCGCTTTACCTCGACCTAACTGATACAGTCACGCAGGGATGCTCAATTCTTTTGGTCTCCTAGAATGACCTGTATGTTCAATTTTCCTAATTTCCAATGCTGCGTTCAGTTCAAGAGAAATAGTCAGCGGGCGGTTGGAGTAGCAGTATATAAAAATTCAAGTAGTGTAGAACTCATACATTCACCTCGCATAAGGAAATCATCGTTGGACAAACAACTGGTATGAACGTAACAACACAACCCATTGGCGATATAAGATGCTTTTGGTAGTTGTATACACCTCGCCGAATAAAGCTGTCGAAGACATAATCAAGTACATACATTTCGTCCTTGCTCCATATTCTGAAAGAATTTCAAAAAATTTTCAAGGAGACTAACATCTTTTGCCGATGATTATGAGCAGGGATTTCATTTTGCTGCTCCCTAAGATCAGTGATGAATCACTTATAAACTTCCTGCGATACGAATTCGATTTGCACAAGAACTCAGATCGAAATATATCTTCTACGAGATATGTGCGAAATATAAGATATATGTACTACGAGATATGGGACCACGTTTTTGATGCTTGCAGCTACCATAGGCCAATTGCGTTGATTATACCGAAAGAGTAATAGACTAATTTGATGGGGTAATAAACGAATGAAAAAATCTGGTTAGTAAAATTTAATTTCTTCTTCCTTCAAAGTAAACCATACACACGCACTATACATATGCCATGTTTACACATCTCCTTGAGAGTACTAATGGACTCACTCTTTTTTTTGTATTAGAGTAAACTTGTAAATGAAACGAACGGAAATGACGTGTACCTACCTACTTCGTTTGAAAAAAAAGCAAGAAACTCAACAAAAACAATTTTACTATACATGGCATGCTTTTATGTATATGTATAATAGTAGGGAAAATGAAAAAATTAATTTAATGAATGAAATAGAAACCATCGACATTTCCATCGATCAGAAAAATCAAAAAAAAAATTACGATACAAAATACGAATTACGATTACGAAATTGCATACTCATACGATTAAAAACACAGTCAACAACTGCTGTATATTGCTTTATCACGAGTGACGAGTCTCTAGGCGCTGTTCATCACGTCGGCTATTAATGATCATGTCTTCTACTGAATGGGGTTATAATGACATCTCGTTTTTAACAATGAACTGCCAGAGTCTCAGGTCACAGTCACGCAGATATGCTCAATTCATTTGGTTTTCGAGACCTGGCTGCGCAATGACGAACTTGTTAATATTCCTACGTTTGAATGCTTATTTCAGTTCAATAGAGATGGTCAGTGGGCTGCCGGAGTAGCAATTCCGTCAAAAGATCCATAAAATGAGCATTTTCAAAACCAATTTTGATGTAACAAATGGACTGGCGAATGGAACTATGGGCTGTCTAAAGTATATCGAATGCATAGGCATCCTAACCAGGACAACGAGAACGATGAAAACGTCGACAGTAAAAAATGTCAAAAGACTCTGGATGGATTTCGGTTCAAATTCACAAGTTGGCAAGAAGGTCAGGTGGCTTGAAGCTGGATGTGCGCAGAAAACGAATATCGACCGATGTTTGGTGCCCATTTCTAGAAAAAGCTCAACTATTAATCGAAACAACAATTAATGTTAAGCATAAACAACAATTAATGTAAAGCGTCGTACCTTCATGTGCCACCACAATTCATGCATCACAGGGTGGTACCTATAACGAGATAGTCAGTATATACTCTTACGATAAAACACACAGTTAATAAATTGTGTATATTGCTTTAGAACGAGCAACGAGTCTCGAAGGACTGTTCATTACGTCGGCTATCGATGATCATGTCGTCTACCATGGACGTAAAAATGGGACCTCAATGGGTCTTCTTCAAAATTAGCTATCGCGCCTCACTACAAATCTGCTTTATCCGTTGTAATGGCGAATTTTGTACGAGATAATAATGACGTCTGGTTTTTAACATTGAACTGTCAGAGTCTTAGGTCATACACATCACCTCGACCTAACTGACACAATCACGCCAGGATGCTCAATTTTCTTGCTTTTCCAGATCTGCGTTCAGTTCAAGAGAGACGGTGAGTGAGCTGCCGGAGTAACAATATATAAAAATTCAAATAGAATACTCATACCATACAGTCACCTCTCATAAAGAAATCATCGTTGGACAAACAACTGGTATGAGCGTAACAACACAACTCATTGATGATATATACGGCTGAACTTCAGCTTCTCAATGGGAATTAGATGCTTTTTGTAGTTGTATTAACCTCGCCGAATAAATCTTTCGAAGACATAATGAAGTTCATACATTTCGTCCTTGCCCCATATCCTAAAGAATTTCAAAAATTCTCCAAGGAGACTATCATCTTTTGTCGGTGATTATGAGCGGGGATTTCAATATTAATGTTGCTGTTCCTCAAGCTGAACCACTTATAAACTTCCTGCGAGACGAATTCGATTTGCACATGAACTCAGATCGAAATATATTTACTACTAGATATGGGACGACCATATTGTGCAGTTTTTCAATGAAAATTTTTAAAGTTAGAGTCGACAGTATATAATATATCTTATTTTAGCTACCAAAATCCAATTGCGTCGATTATACCGAAAGAGTAATAGACCAATTAAACGATAATAAACAAATGAAAAACTCTGGTTAGTAAAATTGCATTCCTGCTTCCTTCAAAGTAAACTGTACCCACGTACTGTACACACGCCGTGTTTACACATCTCCTTGAGAGTACTAATGAACTCACTCATTTTTTTTTTATTACAACCAACCAATTTGTTAAAAATTTAATAACTGCGCATTTAACAACTAACATTACAATTGGCATTCACAATGTGGTGAATAAAAAAATTGTTGGTAAAAAAATATCAATCGGAATTGTCAAAACATAACCTTAAAATAAAATTACACATCGAAGAGGAAACGCGGAATTTTTTCCAATTCTTAGATCAGGAATAATTGATCCAACAGTCGACAAAGACTGTTTAAAACAAAAATAGGATAGGTATATTGGCTGTGAAGTTAGATTGTTGTGGTTCTGGTTTCCAGTTGGCCCCAAAAAGCTTGAGATAAAGTAAGCAAATCAAATTTTTTAATTATATGATATTGAACAACAAAAATATATGAGCGTGACAATTTGTTTTAGCGAGTTCAAAACTGGGGCGGTATGTTGTACCATCACTTCGATCGAAAAAAGTCGAAATTCGAAAAAAGTGGATTCGAAAAAGTGGAAGTTGTATCATTTTTGCTTTTCGGAAATGATACAACATACCGCCATTCGACTTTTTTCGAATTTCGATTCGAAGTGATGGTACAACATACCGCCCCTGGAAATATTCAACTCGCGGAAAATATCGTGAGCACAAAAAGGTGAATATCGAAGAAACTGGATGCGGTCCTCCTTCTATAAGTATATTTAACGGAAAATGAAATGAGAGCAAGCAATTTACTTCTAACAACACAAATAAATCACACAGTGTATGTGATGCATGAACTGCTGGTGATAGCCGTACAAGTGAAACAGAAACTAGCGACAAACGTTGCCACCCCGGTGGCAAAGTGGTTAGCATGCTTGCTCCAGCAACCGGAGGTCCCGGGTTCGATTCCCGGTGGTGACAAGGAAAAAAATTTCTCAGCTGGTTTAGGATCAATGAATTAATCACTCATTATCCGAAATGAAAATATGATTATGAACCCTCATTTGAGGCGGCCAAATCCCTTGATAGGATATAATGCCAGAGAGAGAGAGAGAGACAAACGAGCAAGACACCTCAATGCAAAGTTTAAACAACGAAAAAGTAAGATGTGAATTTACAGTAAAACCGTGATACTAATTAAAATTTAGCTTTTTAGATGATTTCATAGGCGCTTATTTTTGATTGATTGATTGATTGGAATGTGCGACCAAACCTAAGTAAGATTCCCGGTTGACGCCGGGCCCATCCGCACACTCTTTTACATATAACAAGATGGAGGGATAGGAAAGGTTTATTAATTATTATGGAAATTGACCCGGTTTCAGACACATAAGTAGTCAATAGTTGAAATGTAATATAAAACGGTTAGCACAAGACAACACAATTATTTTTGATTTTTTTTTTTGTATATAAATATTCAGCAATCAGCGTTCTAAAAAAGATTATAATTACTTAGGTTGCAGTAAATTTCAAGAAATAAAATGTCATTATTATGAGTCAAATTATACTTGAACAAAATAAATGTAATGTTATGATTAGTATTAACTAAATTAATTTGGTTTACATAAAACAAAACAGAATAAAATAAATTGAATCCAGAAATCACCATATATTGTAGTACTCATATCAAAGCAGGAAAGGAAGATACTACCTTTTTATCTTCAACGGATATAATCTTTGTGAATCTGTTGATTTAAAGGATTTATTTATAAATATTGTTAAATAAAAAAATTATATAATGTGATGGTCACTTGTCCTTGCCATCCCTAATGTAACACAAATATGTTTTTTATAAAAATAAAAAATGACCAAATGAAATCTGGTTTCAAAAACAGCTAATTTGAAATCTGTAAGGTAATATATCAATAATGGATGTTCGGCACAGTTTGAGAACCTCACTACATAAACAAATTAAACCAGAATTAAATAAAACTTTTAAAGTAATCAGGAATCTGCAAGATGAGAGAATTAATAATAAGTAGCTAACACAACTGTAGGATCGGATGCTTGATAACCTATTATTTAACGCTTGAATTGTAAAATAAATGGTTCAGTAAATATTAAAATAAGACATTCGAAAATAATTTATTGTCGTCAACTGTATTAAATAAAAACAACAATCAGTGGTAATTATTTATCCAACCTAGAACAAGCTAATCAAAACCCTCGCCAATTTACAGTCTCCCGAAACAACCTAGAAAATAATTTAATTAAATAAATGCCACGATCCTTGAAAAACCATCTAAGGACAGCAATATTTAACTGCATTTCAAATTTACTCTGTAGCTTCCAAGCTATCTGTAATTTCGAAAAGTCAAATACTCTCTGAAATATCAAATTTATTAGCAATCCGATAGCCGTAATGATTCCTGCCTTGTCTGCTCTTCTGACTTTTAAATGTTTTATTTTTAATTAGAAAGTATTATGGCTTCAAATAACTTCTGTAATCAAAAATTTCCCCCTGTGAAACCTCTACTATTTACCAAGCGATCTTCCGCTAACATCTCTAATCAACAACATTTATGCTTTACAAAGCCATGATGAATCCACGAAAAATGAAAAAAAGAAAAAACACGTATCGTGAAACGTATCGTGGTAATAGCTCAAAAATTTCAGCGTACGACTGATCATCCTAAATTTCAAAAATGATTCCACTCGCGCTAAATTGACGCCAAACTTCAACAAACGAATCTATAATATTCAGTAAAGAGACTAATTTGGACATGTAAATCTAAAGCTCAGACAGAAATTCTGTGTAAAACTGCAAATTTGACTTCTTATATTAATAATACATACATAACTACATCAACAAAACAATTTAAAATAACCAAAAATAGCTTAGAAATATAGGTAACAATAAAGCATATTATATGAATACAACCTTCCGTATAAGTTGAGAAACATTATGTTGAATGAACTAGCATCACAAACCGCAGACACTGACCTACTACTACTCATAATATGCAAAACCCATTTAAAGTAATCTAATATGAAATAAAAATTTATTGTAAAAAATTTAATTATTTATCCTCACAGTGGCGAGTGTATATTGATCTAAGATCTAAGATTCTATCGTTGTTTTTTTGTGTCCTTTCATTCAGCAAAACATTCACACAAACAAGCATAAAAAGCAAATATATAATAAATATATTATAATTAGCCATATAATATAAAATGAAGTAAATAAAATAAAATGAAAACAAAACTGCCCTGATCTAGTACATTGTTTCTTCGTATACCTATCGATACTGCACACATAGCACAGCAGCTTGAAGCATATAACAAGCTATATACGTCATCGCAAAACCACATTTTCGTGGGTTTCGAAATGTACATCTCATTGTACACCTCCAATGCCAATCTCCATGTAAATATAATCAAATATAATATAATACATTATACATATAATATGTACTTACGAGTAAATTCGTATATAAAACAAAACATAGGATTCAAACAAAATTACCAAATGCAGCAAAAAACAAAAAATACTCGTCCAGCAAAAACAACAACAAAAATTGTTAGCCACTGTGACAAAACAAAACAACAGTGCCGACATGTTCTAACTATCACTTTTTTCGCTTCGATGCATTTTCGATGGAATAACGGTATTTTAGAAGGAAAAATATTTTTTTTTGTAAAAATATTACTTCTAAAATACCGTTATTCCATCGAAAATGCATCGAAGCGAAAAAAGTGATAGTTAGAACATGTCGGCACAGAATTGAAAACGCTTTCTTGCGCAAACTATACTCGAATAACCTACGAGATGAGAATAGTAGTACTCTGCCTGCGCCTTTACGAGTTATTAAATACAGTTATTATGATTATATCCTTAAAATTTATTTGTAAAAATATGTATTAAACTATGTGTTAAAACAATGAAAAAAAAAATGAAAGAACACTTATCTTGTACATCTTTGGAATCGAAAAAGTCCTACATATTGAAGAATTACATACAATGCATAAGATGCATTCAAGCAACGGTATCAAAATAAGTACATATAAACGAAAATTGTTATGTACATATTCTACACCATTGCAAATGCACCATACACAAATTAATATAACTGTACAATATGTACAACTTTTCACTTTACTTATTAAATTCCACAAAATATTATTAATATTATTTATTTATGGACATATATGTATATATATTAGTTAATTGATTAGATAATTAAAACACATTTAAATTATAAATTATTTATTTATTTAGAGGAGAGACAAAAAACACGTCTTTCCTCTACGACGTTCAATCGCCGACCAGATGATTTCATAGGCGCTTATTGCGAAAAAATGGATTCTCTAATTTCGGCAGTTAAAATTTTAAACCAAACTTTTAAAGAATTGGTTAACATTAAAACCAAAAAATTAAAAGTTTATGCAGCGAAAAATAATCTAACAATAAATTGATTATTTTGACTGATAACCACAATAATTTAATTGAACAAATTTGTGATAATATTTTTATTCTTATTTAAAACCAGAACTAGATAGATCATTATTTCAGTATAGATGTTAAAGCAGAACCCGCATTCAGGAATTTCGCGTTTTGTCTACATAGAGAGAAATCAAAATACTTGAGGTTTCTTACTCACAAGCCGATATTTCGAAGTTCAGGGTTTGGCTGTAAGATGTATACATACAGGAAATCCTCCAAGAACACGGTATTAGAAGAACATGGTTTTGGATAACACGGATACCAATTTCCTCAAACTACACGACTTCAAACAACACGATTTTCGTTATTCTATTTTATTTTGTGTTTTGTATACCAAAACAAAAAATAAAAAATAGAACGTAACGTTTTTTTCCTTTTTTGTGGTTTCGAACAACACGGTTTTAAAGAACAAGGAACGAATTAATCGTGTTCTTGAAGGAATACCTGTATTTGAAATATTCAAAAAATTTATTTCGTCAATAAAGGTATAACATAATATATCTAGAATTCGAAACGCCGCGAATTCAAGCATTATCTAACTTTAACAATAATAAGTCATGATCCACAGTGCCAAATGATTTTGTAATGTCTATAAAATTTACTGCAGTAGATTGATCCGTATTCAGCGACAATACAATACGGTTTAAAAGCTCTAGCAGGCTCATCCTCAGTACTTTCACCCTGTCTAAAACCAAATTGAATAGTTGAAAAAAAAATGCATTTTGCAAGAAATGAAATTAAACGATTTTTGATAATTTTCTCCAAAAAATTAGAGAAAACTGAAAGTAACGAAATTCACCCAATTTGAGGGAGTCACCTTTTTATAGAGTTAAGATCCTCAATTACGCGAACAAAATAATTATTGAATTCGTTTGCAATTTTTAGTTCCTCTTCCAGAATTTCATTATTCTCGGTCATTATGGATGCAATAGGGACTTTTTCTCTATTACCGTTTAAAAATTCGTTTAGAAGACGACATTCAGTTTTTATGCCTTTTTCACAGTTGTTAAAACGTCCGTAATAATAAAGTTCCTTTTCTATCAAAATAGCAGAACTTATTTTTTATAATTATTTATATAATTAATAATTATTTTCTATAAAATCTTTATGCTATTATTTAATTTATTATTTCTGGGATGCTTCCGTATGGATTTTAAGAGTTTATTTTTCAAATCAGTCATTTTAGACAAAGAAAAAGAAATCCATTGACGGATTGTTTTAGTTTTTAGTTTATCCCAAGATTGCTGAACTATAGTGCATTCGGTAATATGAACGGAAAGGGTAATCATTTCAAAGGGAAACATTTATCGAATGCATGATTTGGATCTTGTCAAAACCTCTTTTAACTTGGAAAGTCCAACCCTCCGTTTAGAAAAAAAATAATCGACCAATTCAATCGCTTAAAGTTTTCCTATGTGTTTTCAAAAGATGACATACGATGGTCAGATAATTTATAATCTAAAATTTTCGCATGCGCAATTAGTTTCGAAGTATTATTTAATCTAAAAAAATGTGGGCAATAGTACTCCAACAAGTTTTAGTAACTTTAGTAAAATCTTTAATTAGACATCTTTAAGAAGACATCATTTGAAGATATTTGTTGACATTTTGATTCAAAGATACTGAATCCGAAATATCAATATTTTAGATCACCAATGATAATTAAATTTTTGGTTTTAATACGACTTAAATAAACTGTGAATTCTTCAATAAATTCTAGCACTGAACTAGAATGAAGACGATAAACTCCAACGACGCAAAGACTCTCAGAATCGATTGCAAATTTAATCCTTTATACATCAGCAGTTTTTAACGTTTTTCTAACAGAATTGAAATTTAAACCTAACCTCACGTATGTTAGAATACCTCTGGCTGAGTAACTATTATTACAGCCGTCAACAAAGTTAAAATTAGGAATGCTATAACTAGAAACTTCATCAATATACCAATCCAAACCTCTGAGAAAAACATAATATCAGGCGCAAGGTGCTATACAAACTGGGATGTGCAAAAATTTTATCAAGATTTTTTCGTAAACTACGAGAAATTTGGTGAATTAATTATACACAAGAAGTTTTCATCTTTGGAAGTAGAGCAAATATTCGTTGATGAGAGATTTAGCAGTTGAGAAGGTATAATTTGTGAAGGTCTTTCCTGTCTCTGATTTCCAGTCCATCACTCCCATCAGTTTTCCTTATGAATATCTTCGCATTCCGTACCCAAAGATGTTTATAATTCTTTTCCTGTTTTGTGGTTTTAGCTAAAAAATGCAATTCACGTAATTTGAGCGTTGTGTGATTGAAAGCCACAGTCCAACGCCTTAAGATCTTTTTTATTTTTAAATTTTCTTTGCATCACTTCAAATTTGGTGTTGCGGCGACAAAACATTACACAGATTTTTCCACTTTCTGAGAATTTCTATATGTTCCAGACGATATGAGTGATTTATGTCTGTGGAATGAATTTGCAGTAAAGTTGTATATACCAATCAACGCAGCAGTTTAACAACTTAACAATCGCTAATAGAATAGGACCATTTTAAGGTAATTTAATTTAATGTGTCACCATTCGAAAATTTTGAACGCCACTTGTTTTTTTACCGAGCTGTAGGTCATTTAATTTAAAGTTAGCAGCACCCAAACCGAAAATCAAATCATAACGAAATTAGAATCTGAGTTTTGGTCAAGAGCAAGTGGAGCCGAAGTTTTGTAATTGTGTATTTGATTAGGGCATACATAATGAGCATGAAATTATTTCGGTTTTGCTCCTATTATACGCTTTGGGTTCCGCTTTAAATTAAAAGATCTGAAATTAGGTCAAGAACGAGTGGAGTTCAACATGTTTTAAAGGGTCATTTGATTAGGCCATAATGAGCCTATAACTATTTACAAATCAATAGATTTAATTTTGCGTTATAGTTTCGGTTTGTCCGATTTTCAATTTGCGTTCTGATGGCTCAAATAAAATAAGCTGAAGTTTGATCAAAGACGGGTGATGACCAAAATTTTTACCTGCGAATTTAAATAAACCATAGTAACTTAAGTCTGACCAAGAACGAGTGGTGTTCAAAATTTGTTAATGGGGATGATTATTATATTTGGTATATCGAGAGCCATGATGGGCCTTACATTATTTGTATGTCTATAGATTTGGTTTTTCGTTATAAATTCTGTCAGTCAGATGTTTGATTTGGGTTTTGCTAGCTTCAAGTTAAATGACCTACAGCTGGGTCAAAAACGAATACGGAGAGTTTCGAATGGTGGATTTGATCAGGCCATCTGAGCCTAAAAATTTTTGTGTGTCTATAGATTTGGTTTTTCGTTATAAATTCCTGGTTTAGTCCGATTTTCGATTTGGGTTCTGTTTGCTTTAAATTAAATGATCTAAAACTGACTAAGTCTGACTAAGAACGAGTGAAGCTTAATTTTTTTTTGGTACAGAATTTAAAAAAGCCATAATGAGCCTACACTATTTGTATAATACTGGACCTTGAATTGCGATTTTATTTTGATTTTGATCCAATTTTTAATTTAAGTTCTGCTAGCTTTAAAGTGATAAAGTCTAATGATTTTTCTAGAACGGATAGAATAAACTATTTTTTAACAGGGCGTTTTGGAAGGTTAAAGAATTGCACTGAGAGACCCCTAAATTCAAGAATGATCTTTACATTTTGAAAGTTGATCCAATCGTTCTTGGACAATATCTTGGAGACGCATGTTGTACAATATTAGTGGGATAGATGTTCCACTCGACGTGAAAGCTATTGTCAGTCTCGGTCCTAAATTTGATCAACCATATTTAGAAAAATTAAATATATTATCTCTTTTAAAAAATCTTGTCGAGTCTTAATCGGCAACTTCAATTTGATTTCCAGTTTGCAACGCTGTAGATCATTTTACAATCAAATATGGTACTCTAATGTGTTAAGAATATTTTTTAGACACAGTAATTTAAATTTTACTATTTTGAACGCAGTTAAAGATAATACATCACCAGTTATCTTTGTCAAGAGCAGAATATGCGGATAAAATTTATTAATTGATCTAAGATCAGAATGCATACGTAAGATCTTTTGGAGGTCTATTTACTCCAACATCCACACTGCAAATTCATAATAATAGAGAATAAAAATTTAAGGAAGAATTCTAACATTTTATGGTCTCCCGCGCAGTGTATAGAGATGTTACGATATTTAAGGAACTGTTATTTTATCACTGTTCTTAGAAAATAACAGGAACAACCTGTTACTAAATAACGAAATTAACAGATCCTTTTTTTTCACATACTCGCTTATCGAAAATAACTATTTTCCTATTTTCGTTTGTATTCTCAAGAATAACAAATTCTGCTACTCTTTTTATCTATACTTTCAAAGGGGCTCTGTTTATGGTATTTGGGCTAAGGTACCATGTAGGTATGATTCGAAGAGAGCGACATTGTTATGAATTTGTGATGTATTATTTAGTAGATATTTATATAAAACAAAAAGCGTAAAAACTCTAATAGGAATACGGTACAATCTGTAGAAGTTGCGTTCTTCTTATTTCTACGTATTTTTTATTTCTACGTCAAAGTGTCCCATCAAGATATTTTTTAATACAGATGGTTACACCTTTCTCAAATGTCAACCTTACTTTGGAGAGTGTATCTAGTCGGGATATTTTTGTGTTTTTAATAATTTTTATAAACAAATTCACGGAATTGCAATGGGTTATCGTTTGTCTCGTAGTACATCGTTATGGATACGCTAGTTCATACTGTCCCAGCTACAATGAATATCAAAATCTAATTTATTAAAAATTGTGTAAATGATTTATTGTTATGTGTTCCCCAAATACCAGCTTAATGAAGTTATGACGCATTTATCTACAAAGTATTCTACAATTTCTAGACACTAGGTTGATTCATTAAGAAGCGTTTATCTGCCGAAAGGATCCTAATTTTTTTTATGTTGATTGATCAAAAACAACTCATTACACTCATTACGTTTCATTACTTTAATAACACACTATAGAAATAAAGATAAATCAATCCAACACGTAAAAAATTTTAGTAAAAATATTTCGAACGCAAATTTGATTTAAAAAAATATAATCATTACGTGGTAATATTCAGTCGCTATGGCCAGATGAAGCGATTCAAATTTTTCATGAACTTATCAGATCGAAACCGGCTTATACTTCTGTTACAAAACTTCTTCGGAAAATTAAAGCTTCAATAATTTTACTACCATTGAGTCTTGAACAGAACCACGACTTCGAAAACTGCAATGGAAAAATCTCAAATTCGGTTCACAAACCTGCTTCAAATTTAAAGGATGCTGCCTACAAATGCAGGTTACTTTTAATGAGAATCATTTATTGAAATTAAAGTTTCATCAACAATATACGACATATTATTTAATTATTAGCAACTCTCAAGAACGATTGTGAGATTATAGATGTATTTACAATTGGTCAGCGTACTTTTTCATCGAGTAATTCAATAACTATCGCTATAGTACTTTCTTTATACAACGAAACTACATTCACAAAAAGAATTTGTTGCACGAGTTCAGGAAAAAACTGTCTTTTATAATTGAAAATGCTGACAAATCTCTACCAAATTTCTTAACGATCTTTCATTTTTCTTTCACCCAATCACATTATATAATCGGTTAAAAAATGCTAAGTCTTGTCTCAAAAAGGCATAAACTCATCATGATCGGTTAAAAATGTGCAGTACCCGCCCCGGATGTCCATATAGAAACCTATTTTCAAAAATTATTTTTGAATCCCATTTCCGTTCAAAATGCCCAATATCATCATGATCGTTTAAGAAATGATCGTCTTCCGTCCCAAGTAACCATATTTCAGAACTTTTTAAAAAAATCAGTTTAGAATCCCATTTTCAACCAACATATACCCAATTTGATGAGATCAAATTAAAAAAGGCCGAGTTCCGTCTCAGATGACGATAAAAAATACTTCTAAAATTAATTTTTGAATCCAATTTCAGGATTATTGTTTAAAAAATGGAGGGGTGTATGTATTATGGTCAATATCTGACTTTCTGTTACGACGAATGTATATAAATCTCGAATACAACACACTGTATTTATTTCTGACGTGAGCTCTCATTGAAGCTCTTACTTCCGGTATACACATTTCCATTTTGCAAGGATCTCCCAACAAATGGAAAATGTTTTAGTAAGCTGTTTTGTTCGAAAAGTCAATTCACCTAGACTGTTGGAATGCAAATTTTGGTGACAAAGTATTTTTTTTATTAAAACTCGACGCGTCCGTTAAAACTAAAAAAATGATCTCTAATCTTGGTTGAAATTTTATTTACAATATATAAGTTTTTAATAGTTTTTTCTTAAATATTATAAACTTAAAAAAATATTTACAAACTTTAAAATTGGAAATTTAATTTCAGTTTATAGGAATTTAAAAGTCGATAGGAACGATAGTACATAGGATCGATATCAGGTGGGTCGCTGCGCTCCGTCACTTCGCAACGCATATTCTGTACCATATCGCGTTTTTAAATATCGCGTTTTGAAATATCTCGTTTTGTTACATGTCGCGTTTTGTACCAAATCGCGTTTTGAAATATCGCGTTTCAAAATATCGCATTTTGTACCATATCGCGTTTTGAAATATCGCATTTTGAAATATTTCGTTTTGTACCATATCTCGTTTTGTCATATATCGTTTTGAAATATCGCGTTTCGAGCGGATCCGGTTTATTACACTATTTTCCGTGTTAACAGTCGCCGCCGTTTACAAATTCTTTCTTTATTTTAACATGTAATGTCATTTTAGAATCCAATTTCCAATCAATATTGAAGGAATACGTGATTTGAAAAAAATCGATTCGTATTTAGAATAATAATCGCCTCAATGATTCGAACTCGCAACCTATAGGTTGGGAATACATGATGGTGTTTACCTTAACAACTCGTTCACTGAGTGCTATACGTGTGTAAAGTAGAATTCGTAGCACTTTCCCATCTTAAATCGGTTCGTCCCGAACTGCGCATACAATGTCGTATTGCTTCAGTTTACAAACCTGCACAGCTTTTTATACAACTCCCAAGGTTTTCTTTTATTCAATGCACATGTTCGCTGATCCTCTTGACAATTTTGTATGTACCTTTCCAATCTTATTGTGCATTTTGAGATCTGCTTTTTTTTCTTGGAATTGAACAGTCACACGGCAAATCCCCAACTCTGGTCATGTTGCACTTAAGTTATATATCTGCCATTGGTGAATATCACATTGCAGCACACCTCGTTCGTTTTAACTCCAATGCGCGAAACAGTTGCGCGATTCTTTATCACGATCTTCTTGATTGCACTGATTTTAGTAATCAACTCAAACACAGAATTCACCATCAACAGTCGTACTGGAATCTTTTACTGGGCCTTTCCCTAGATTGTTTGCTCCATTTAATAAGCTAATTCGTCCCTCCTTTTCTCTGGCCGTAACCCCTGTTTAGACAGAACTATCCGAGTTTGAACCAAGCATTTGCCTCTGGCGTTGGTTGTTTCCTGAACCCTTTGTGGGTTTATTTATTCTCTTGCCATCATTCGATCGTTACGTATAATCTTGAATGAAGTGACCTAACATCCCGCATCGGAAGCATCGTTTTTGACTTTTGATGTTACCTGACGCACATGACTTTTGTTATTTTTTGTAACTCTAATAGCTTTGTGTTAGTTGTCTCAAATTCTTTGTTATTATCGCCTTTTCTAAGTAATGTCCTTCGATTCCAGCTTGCGCAACATTACTGAATCAGTTACTAGACTGGTTCTGGCTGTCTCATATTCTAAGGGCAAGGCCTATATTTCATTCATGGTTTTACTCCTAGTATGGATTCTCAAAAAAAGTTTCAGATAGTCACTCTTTGTTATCTTTCTTTCAAGATCTTACAGACTTTCTTCTTGTTGTTGCTCCGTGGAATATGACTGTTTATGTCTTAGTTACAAGTCACTCATAATCCACTAATAATTCCATTCCGTTGCAAATGCATTTTACAACACATCTGCAGCTTTCCCGCTGAAAGCCAAAATTAGTGCGATGACCTCTGTGGCAAACCATTTAGCCTTACTGCCGCTTGAAACTGGTCTTTAAAATTTTGACGAATCTCGGTGGTTTTAAAATTCCTCCGTATTTTATTTTCAAGCACCCCGGCTCGACCATCAAGTATTTCTTCAGAATTCTGTATCTCTCGTTTAAGGTTTCGCATTTGAAGCTCCTGGGCTCGCTTGATTTGATCGAGTTTAAGGTCCTGCTCCTCGGCAAATTGAACTGCTTGCTCCACTCGTAGTTCAGCCAAATGAGCACTATGCTGCCCGCCCTGCTGGCCTAATTTATTTTTAAATATAGCGTGCAAACCTTTCAGATAAAGCAAGAGTTCCTTTATCATATCTTCCATGTCTAAGGATGGTTACTTCTTATTCAGGAGTTGTTTCTATTTGATCTATAACATTCCGATTTCTTCACTTCTTACTCCTTCCTCGTACATTTTCTGTTCATCGTTTGGGGTATAATTGGCATAAACTTTTATAGTCCTGGCATAGGAGATGATTGCTGCAATCTACGTTTGCTGTTTCAACATCCCCTTTCATGTCGCTCTGTAGTCTCAAAAGCGCTGTTCACTGGTTAAATTACAACTGTCTCTGCGTTCCGAATTGCTAGCGCTTATATATTCTTGTGCATCTCTGTTCGAGATGTATACGTGTTGCAATTTTCATATCTGATTTTTAACAATTCACCATAAAATTTACATCGGAATTTGGCTGATCATTCACCTCGCTTGCAATAAAAAGTATCAAATGTATAGTCGGGGCTATATTTCAATCAAAATGACAGAATTTTAAATACCATAAAATCATCAATGCATTGTATTTATTATACATCCAAAATAGAAATCGATCGGTTTGTACAACATATTCATTGCCAGTCATATTTTATTATTCACATTTACAAACAATAAATAAATACCGTGCGCGCGTATTCCTCGCATATATAGTGGCGGTGGTAGCGATGGGTGGCTTATTATTACACATTATTTTTTTGTTTGGATACGTTGTGTCGAAATAATTTGCGACACAAAAATATAAACAACCGAACGCACACCAAAACAAAAAAATAAATTTGCTATATATTTGATTTTATTGGAATCATAAATCAAATAAAATTTCCCGCCGCGCTACCATCAACAAAACATCCGGAAAATGAACCTAATTTCGTGTAATTACTCACCCCCAAGAGAATACCAAAAATTCATATACAAGACATATATAATAATACATTATGTATGTAAAGTATATGACGGGGTGGATATAATAAATTTTAATTCGCATATTCGTTTTTAAGATAATTAAATGATCTTAGAATGTCGACTACATCGTCTAAAGTATACAATGGCAGTTTACAGTCGTATTGTGTATGTATATTTGTTCCATTTTATTTATGTGTCACATATTTGTTGTCTATTAAGTTGTCATCGAAATGAAGTATGGTAAATTTATTGAGATACATTTACCATATATTACGTATTTTTTGAGATAATTTATGTATTTTCGGTTGTATGTTATGCTGTGAGTAGTAGAGTACTATGCTCGTGTAAACCATAATCAAGGAAATTTTGTATTGATTGATTTGTTTGCGTTTACTTGAACATATTTTATTTTGTATATTATTGGATTTCTTGAGAACTGACAGATTGTGCTTTCTCAATTTATATATATATATATATATATATTACGTTTGAATTGGGGTTACGCCTCTTACTATACATAGGCGTACTTCGAATTAGTTCATAGCCATATTTTTTAAATATTGTTAGGAAATTTTTTTAAGATTGAAAAATAAGCTGAAATCTATACAGAACATATTTAAGTTCTTTCTCGATAAGTCAAAGGCTTTTGTTGTCTAAACCGGCCCACAATTTTACTTGTCTAATGCAATTTATAACACAAATTTAACGTATAAATATAGGTGTTCCTTGTTAATACATCTAACAGTATTGCTTTCGAGTAATCATTTTTCTTTTAAATTATTTAGACATCACTAAAGCCATAGACACATCCTAACGCCTAACAAACATCATCCAACATAATTTACAGAGTTCAAATTTTGAACAAATTCCACGCTTGCATGATATTACAATGTATCCAATTTTAAGAGTAGCGGTACTAAGTTCCGTCGGGACAATTTCAAACCATCTATCTAAATTATTAGTGGAAAAACTAGAAAAATTGCCATAGCAAAAAGTCATTTTACCATTACACTCTTATTAAAAAGTAACAACAAAGTTGGGGACCAAGTTGGGGACAAAGTTGGAGACTATGTTGGAAAAAATGTTATGTACAAAGTTGGGGACATAATTGGGTACAAAAATGAGCACAAAAATGGGGACAAAATCGTGGACAAAATTGGGGACAAAAATGGGGACAAAAATGGAGACAAAATTGGGGACAATGTTAAGGACAAAGTTGGACACAAGGTTGGCCACATATTAGGGTACAAAGCTGGGGTCAAAGTTGGGGACAAAGTTGGGGATGAAGTTGGGACAAAGTTAGGGACAAAGTTGGGGTCAAAGCTCGGGATAAAGTTGTGGACAAAACTGGGGACAAAAATGTGGACAAAAATCAGAATAAAATTGGGGGCAAAAGTGGGGACATAAATCAGGACAAAGTTTGGGACGAAATTGGGGACAAAATTGTGGGCAAAATTGGGAACACAAATGAGGACAAAAATGTAGACAAACATGGGACAAGGTTAGTATAAAGTTGGAAACAAAGTTATGGATAAAATTGGGGAAAAAATTGGCGACAAAATGGAAACAAAATGGGGACAACGTTTGGGACAAAAAAGAGGTCAAAGTTGGAGAAAATGTTAATGGCGAAATTTGGGACAAAAATGGAGACAAAAATGGAGACAAAAATACGGAATAAAATAGGGACAAGATTGGGGACAAAAATGGAGACTAAGTTGGGGACAAAGTTGGGGACAAAGTTGGGGACAAAGTAGGGGACAAAGTTGGGGACAAAGTTGGGAACAAAGTTATGGACAAAGTTGGAGACAAAATTGGAGACAAAAAAGTGGGACAAAAATGTGAGCAAAAATGGCGACAAAGCTGGGGACAAAGCTGGAGACAAAATTGGGAACAAAAATTGGGACAAAACTACATAGTTTGGAACAAAGCTAGGGACCCCGTTGAACCGGGTAAGTTGGGGACAAAATTAAGGTTAAAATTGGGGTCACAAATGGGGACAAAAATGGAGATAAACATGAGGACAAAGTTAGTACAAAGTCGGAGACAAAGTTGCAGACAAAATTAAGGACAACATTGGGACAAAAAGGGGACAAAGTTGGGGACAAACCAGGGGACAAACTAGGGGACAAAAATGGCGACACAAATGTGGACGAAAATGGAGACAAAAATGAGGACACAATTGGGGACAAAGTTGGAACAAAATTGGAGATAAAAATGGAAACAAACATTGGTACAAAAATGGGGACGAAGTTGGGGACAAAACTGAAGGCAAAGTTGGAGACAAAGTTGGGAATAACATTGGGGAGAATAACGGGGACAAAAATGGGGCAAAATAGGGACAAAAATAGGGATAAAAATGGGTACAAGGTTGGAGACAAAAATGGGGACAAGGTATAGGAAAAATGTGGTTACAGTTGAAGAGAAAGTTGGAGACAAAGTAGACGATACAGTTAATGACAAAGTTAGGACAAAATTGGGGACAAAAATAGGGACCAAAAAGGGGAAAAAGTTGGAAACAAACTTGGGGACAAAATTGGGGACAAAATTGGGAACAAAAATGGGGACAAAGTTATGGACAAAAATGGGGACAAAGTTAAGGACATGGGACAAAATTGGAGACAAAGTTGGGACAAATTTGGGAACAAAATTGGGGATAAAAATGGGGACAATGTAGGAGACAAAGTTTGGGACAAAGTTGGGGACAAAATTGGGAACAAAAAGAGGACAAAGATGGGCGGCACAAAGTTGGGGTAAATGTTTGGAACGAGTTTGGGGACAACATTAGGAACAAAAAGAGGGTAAACATGGATACAGAATTGAGGACAAAAATGGGGTCAAAGTTGGAGAAAAAGTTAGGGACACAGCTGTTGACAAAATTGGGAACAAAAATTGGGACAAACATAGGAACAGAAATAAGGACAGAAATGGAAACAAAGATGGGGACACATTTGGGAGACAAAGTTGGGGGACAAAGTTGAGGACAAAGTTGGGAACAAAGTTGGGGACAAAGTTGGGGACAGAGTTGTGGAAAAAGTTGGGGACAAAGTTGGGGACAAACTCATGGACAAATTTGGGGACAAAATTGGAGCAAAGTTGAAGACAAAGTTGGGGACAAAGTAGGAGAAGAAGTTTGGGACGAAGAAGTTGGGGCAAAGTAGGGGATAAAATTAAGCACAAAATTGGGGACAAAAATAGTGACAAAGTTGGGGACAAAACTGGGTCGAAAATTGAGGGCAAAGTAGAGGACAAAGTTGGGGAAAAAGTAGACGAAAAAGTTAATGATAAAGTTATGGACAAAGTTGGCCCAAGAAACAATTTGTACCTAAAATTTGTACAAATTGTATGGCTGACATAAACGACTGAAAATGACTGACAAAAACGTGTCACGCTGGCCAAGTTGGGGAATGGATTAATCTTTCTCAAATGTTATTTTTTTCGGAAATAATGCTGTGTGGTCATCTAAATTACTATAAAGTATAATAGTCTTGCTTACATAGCCAAATAGGTTTTCTAGTTTATTTGAAACAGACAAAGCATAATATTATAGCATTTATAGCAAACTAGTAATTTGGAAGGCAACATAATTTATGGCATAATGTCAGTTTTTATATTTCCTAATATTAAAAATGTTCTCTAAACAGCTAATTTTCTAAAATAAACAATTTAATTTCTATCAACGCTATATAGTCATTTTGCTATTTAGCTGCCACGAAAGCAATAATATAACATAACATCTTTTGAGATGACTATTTTGCTGTTAATAAATACTAACGTTATACTGTGGGGACTATTATGCTATTTTATTTTCTTGTTAATTTGCCCGCATAAATGCAATTTAGCAACAATATAGCATTTTAACTTTTATAATGACTTATTTGCTACTTAGCCAAATGGCTGTCGTAGTGGCTGCACTGCTATTTTTGGATAGTAAATTGCCTGTCTTAATACTTTTAGTCATATCCGAGAATTAGCTATATTTTTCGTCAAAAAATGATTTCCTGACATATAAATATCAACAAAATATTGCTATAAAAGCTAAGAAAAATTCTTTGTTACTTGAAGATAGTTATTGAATTAATTTGGGGATTAAGTTGGGGAGATAAAGTAAGGAAAAATTGGGAACAAATTTGGAGATAAAATCGAGGACAAGAATGGGGACAAAAATGGGCGCAAAGTAGGAGGCAAAGTTGGACACAAAATACTAAAGTAAAGGTAAAAATAAAATTATCAACAACACCTAGTTGATCTTCTAACTATGATTTATTATTTATATACCGCGTAATTTTCATCAAGGATCCGATAGTTTTAATTTTTCGTTTTAGAAATCAAGTGGTTTGTATTCGAGATGTATGTAAACATTTATGGTAATATAATGTCGAGTCTTTGCCATAACATATTCAATCCTTCATTTCTTTAATGATATCAATTTTTTCAGCTTAAAGTTTCAACTCCTATGGTTCATGCTATACTCGGGCAATGATCGGCGCGAAGTTTTAATCATTTATCAATTAATTGAATTGAATTAATTATCAAAAGTGTAGTTGCACAATATAATCAAAAGTGTATAGTTATACACAGAACAAAATATATCTGGGGTGCATTTTCTTTATTTAACAACAAATCATTTTTATAAGTAATTTAAATTTAAAATGCATGAAGAATAAAATATATATAAAATAAAAGCAGTTTTCTAAGATCACTTAAAAATTCAGCGAATGTCTCGTTAATATGATGGTTATAAAAATTAAGCTATTAAAGTAGATACAACCCGAAGGCATTCACAGATCTGAACACACATCTGTAGAATTATTTGATTATGGCCTTGACATAACACCTAAACTTTCGTATCAAGTATCGAAAGTAGGACGGTTTCCTAAAATTAGTGACTCAAGATTTATGTAACAGAGCACATATAAAAATGACGATTTAAGCCAACTCAAATCAAATCGTCTATCCTAAAGGTAAACATTTAAAACCACGTTGAGGCATTTTGCTGATCTTAGTCGAGGGAATATTTAAGCAACGTCAAAAGTGACAAACCATATATGAAAACTAAAACATCGATCAACTGATATTAGTTAAAGTTGACAACATTCCACACACAAGTTGACAACATTCCACCACATCACACTGGGTTATTAGGTTGAATCAACAAGTTCACAGCAGTAAAGATGGCCAGGTACGAGTAGTCACAATAAAAACAAGTAGAGGTGTCACTAAAACGCTAATTTTGAAATGAATGCCCGTAAGTATGGAAGATGATTCATCGTAAAATAGTCCAGTTAAAACGTTAATATGAAATACTAACAAAAATTAACGAAAGTAGGAAGAAAACAAAAAGAAGGTTTTGGGAAGAAAAACCTCATTCCTCATGACTAAAGGCCGGATTTTGAATAAAACCCTCAATTATAGCTAGATGTCTCATTTTTGGGAAACTATGATTCGAGTGTCATTAAACATCGTTACCACAAAAAATTTTTAGTTTAATGCAATGGAAGCTTTTTTTGAATATGTATGCCTAGCAAAATAAAAGATTCTACAGTAATGTCGGAAAAATATTAATATAATATTTAAAAGTGTTGAGCTTTGAAGGTATTTAAACTACTGTTGGAAAATTAGTGACACACTATGTGAATGCGATGTTAAATTGAAAAAATATCTCATTCAGCAACATTTAAGAACATTGAAGCATATTCGACTGGCTCAAAATTCAAAACAACAGAATGAAGAAAATCAACTAGAAAAAACGTATTTGAATAAAAAGTTTTGTCTAGATCTTTGCAACATGATGGTTGTCACAAACATGCCTCTCTGGAAATTAGAAAATGTGGCTCTCAGGTTAGAAATTGATTATATTAATTTAACTTTCCAATCAAAATTTAAATTTTATTTCGAAAGGTCTTTCCTAGAAAAATATACGAGAGGAGTAGTTCCTAGTGAATCCACCATTCGAAAAAATTATCTGAGTGCGAAATTAGAAAACAATGCTGCGTCGATTTCCAAGTGTGCACATCCCATTGCAAAAATTGATTTGTGCAATAATATTGACTTCATCAGTACAAACTATGGATTTAGTTCAAACAAAATTGAGCAATTAGAAGTCTCAACATTCTCCCTCAATCAAAGGCTCACTCACCGTAATTCAGGAGGTTTTAAAAATTTTGAAAATCTACCAGGATCAACTGGTGAACAAACAAAAACAAAATAAAAAACATTTTTTAAAAGAATTCAGGTTTGCAGAAGCTTAAAGAAATTAACAAAATACTGCGAAATGAACCGGTCCAAACTGAAAAAATAAATGCAGCAAATTTTGTGCCGATCACCTCCTGTGAGGTTGAAAGAATCTTTCCACAATATAAAAACATATTATCAGAAAAAAACTAAACTTTAGAACAGAAAATTTAAAATTGTATGTTGTCACTCATGGCTGCTTCAAAAATAGTTATTAATGTACCAGTTAAATATGGGTTAATTTTGTTTCCATTTTAATTGAGATAAAAAATTATTCTTTTCTTATCAAAATTTTGGATATAAAATGAATATGCTTTTTGTTATTTAAAATGCCAATGCTATCCGGTCTTTACTCATAACGAATGAGCTATTAAGCTCAAAATGGGGTGGCTGATTTGTAAAATATCTGTGACTTATAACTAAATAAACCATTTAAATAAATAAAAAAAAACAAATAATCTTAGTTTTTAACTTGATTATGGCCTACAATCAACCCGTACATTTTCATATTAAATATCACAAGTGGGGCGGTATTATAAATTCGTCAAAAAATTTATCGAGGGTTGCAATAATATCTTGGTTAAAAAATTAATCCGTTAGAGTACACACACATTAAAGTAGCTATACTTTGCATACAAAAAGGTATTTAAAAAAAATTACCGAAATACGCCTCTTCGCATCATGGGGCGAGGCATAATTCTCCCATATGATACTCAATAAGGTATTGCTCTCCGTTTACTAGATAGGATTCAGCGGCGTGCTATACGAATAATACGCAATCTTACAGTTACAAAAGATCTAGACAGCCTACAATACCGCCAAAATCTTGTAGAACTTTATGCGTGTTCCTCAGATTAATGCATGTTGAATATTCTGCAAAACAACGTGAACGGTCAATGTAAATAGGTTTACGGTGAAACTGTCAATATATCGAAATGAAGAAGCGAAGAAAGAATTTAATTATCGAACATCCATGAAGTGGAACTCGCAATAAAATGTACAAATTTAAGGTAGCTATCAACCTTTACTTGAAGGCAGTCTAAGTATGGAGGAGTATGGGCAGTATGTGCACCCAATTAAAAATACACATTAAAATATAACAAAACACAAATTCTAGCTACATTCAGGATCTTATTTCATTTTTAGTTTTCAGATCATTTAGAATTTTTTCAAAGACTTCACATGAAATACTATCAGTCTGTTTTAAAGGGAATCTGACCTACTACCAAAAATTAAATCTAAAGCAGGGATGTTTTCAGAAATTTGTTGTAACTTGTTCTATTTGCCCAAACTATTTGAGAAAAAATTGGCAAATTTGGTAAAGCTGGATAGTAAATCGTGAATAAGAAGATTTACCGATAAACCAGTTAATGCGTCTGAACCATGGCGATGCCTAATCTTGAAATAAAAATATGATCTGATCGAATTTTTTATAAATTTATTTTACAATATTTTTGGCTTTAAACGTATTGTTGTATAAATGTAAGAAACTTCTCAAACCCCTATGTACTCCAAATTTATGAAAAAAGCTTAAGTAGGAAGATTCATCCCAATCAATTATTCCATCTTACATGTACAGGGGGCCGAATTTTTGCTAGAAATCAGTTTTTTGTAATAAATCATAATTTAAGCTTAAATATTAGAAAACTGATCTAACTCGGTATTGTTGCAAATTTCAGTTGAAATCGTTTAGCTTTTAGTCGTCCTTCTGTAATCAAAATTTTGGACAAAAAAACAAACTTAAGGTGGACTGATTTTAGCTAAAAAGGACCTTTTAATTTACGGAAAAAGCTTAGGTATGTCGTTTTTACGGCGTTCGACCGAAATAAACTTTCATACTTAGAAACGAGGCTAAATCTATATTGTTGATTTTTTGACTGTTTTAATATTTCTGTTCGTCTTTAACAATCGATCATGTTTTATTATTTCGAACCTCCTACATAAATATAATTTCTCAGAACCAGACCAAAAATTATAAAATATTAGTTTACGGTTAGAATATCTCTATACAGATAAAAAAAACTAATAGATTTATATTAATAGAAATTTTCAGTAAAAATAATCTTTAGAGCATATAAATTTCACCTCATAAATTACCACGCACAGAAATCTTATAAGCCCGGATAATATTCATATCAATATAATTCGGATTACTTGAACACCACCTCCATACACATGGTGGTATATACGATAAACGTATTCCAAAAAAAAGTTTTCATTTCTTCAAGTATGTACATAAACCAGTATAAATCTATTACATCTGATAATGAAAAGAATGAAAAACTTTAGTTTTTTTTTGTTTTTATGGAGCTTTCAATAGAAATCCAAACTTCATTTTTGTTATATCACAAAAATAGAATCTAATAAAAATGCGAAACAAAAAAAGCTTTACATTTTTATTTTATTTTATTAAACAAATATTGGAAATGGAAACAAACGAAAATCGTAGAATATTTTGTTTAGCAGCAACAACAACAACAAAACAGAAAAAAAGGATAAAAAGCTTTCAATAATATTGATGAAAAGAAGATTAATAATTTAGATTGTTATTTTATTTACATTTTGTGTTTGTTGGTGTTCGGGTAATACAAAAAGCTCGGTAAATGGGAGTACAATTTCATGATAATAAGTAGCTATATTGTAAAGCTTTCGTATATGTATATATATATATCGTATCGGGTTCGTATATATAAGCACTTTATATATCGAAATTATTTCACATTTTGATCAAATTAAATTTTTTATTTTATTTTATTGATTATCATACAACTTCGGTCCAATCGACAATTTTATTTCATTCGATCAGAAATCACAATATAAACATATATGCATGTATGTAGGAGTTTGTAAGGATGGGTGTGTATCCCACACACAAAAAAAAAATTGCTTCGTATAACAAAAATTTCGAAGAAAATAGAAAATTTTCATTCAATTTAATTGACAATCAAATACAATTACGTTGAAGTTTTTATTTTATGAATTTTATGATAGATGATCGGTGATCATTTGGGGATTTTGTTATCATTTGTGTTATGTTATTGATAGGATTAACAGCATTACATAAATTTTGTTGAATTTTATCGTTTTCTTTTTTTGATGAGTTTTTATTATATTATTACATACATACATACATACATACATAAATATGTAATATTTATGTATATGGGAAAGCATACAACATAAATAGATTGTTTGTATGCGAGGTACGGATGTATATAGAATCTTCGATGAATATCTCGTTAGGTTATTGTTTTGTGAATTGCAATAAAAAAATGTTCTATTGTTTCGTTTTATGCTTTTATCAGCCGGTCGATGAATATGTATCATGCAAGGGACATAAATAAAATATTTGGTTTTGTTGGGATAAGTACAATGCAATATGAATAGAACGTGGATGTGTATATTGTTACGAATTATGACTGTCGAATTGTGTGTTTTCTTCATAAGACATGCAATAAGTGTAATGGATAGAATTATTAACAACGCAGATACAAATAAAATTTGAGAATGTTTAAATCGCCTGAGTGATGAGATCTTAACGTTTTATGTATATTATAGGATTAAGACGGCAACATAAATATAATGATTCTTTTATTAACTTGCTTAAAGAAAATTACTTAGCAACGTTAAATATTTTAGCCTCAATTAACCATTAAACATTATATTTCTGTTGGCTGAAAAGTAACCAGTTTAATAAAATAAATATTTTTTTGACTAATAGAAACTCGAAATTTGGTTCATAGCTCCAGTTTTAATAAAATAATTAAATGTTGAGCTTTTGATGTCTATTAAACATCTTTATAAAAGCAAATGAAAGTTTGTATAAACAGTTTTACGTTGTATAATACGCTTGGGGTACTCAATTAGCTTCAAATATCTCTGTGTACAACTAAATAGAACCTAACCGGCAGTGTCTGCATCGCGGGAGTATATACTGCTACGACAGTAGCAAACTATACTACCAGAAACCAAATCTCGGAGGTGGTACTAGATAAAAACAAGCAATTTGTTCAACAAAAAAAAATCTAATACTCTAGATGGTTCAACAGACAAAATCCTGCCAAATCCACACCATTCGGGGGCTGGATCCTGCAGTGTGATGAAGATCCACAACATTAAGCTCACCAGTATTTTCAAAAAATGGAGAAAAATTTGTTTTGAAATAGAAAACCAAGCAAGAATGGTGAACATTTCCAAAAGAAGTTCCTAAAAGTTAGTGTTAGTTATCAGAAGCCGGGTAACACCAAAAATGAAATCACCTCTGCCAATTAACGTAGTTGGGATATTAAAATATTTTACCAAACAATCGATTTAAATTGATTACGGTAACCGAATATAAACTCGTATCTCTAAATAATAGCGACGTGAAAATTACTGTTGCAAAGAACATATACAGCTTTAGCTATACACAGTTTAATTCCGAGGGGCATCAATGTTTACTTACAAAGAAAGGAATAATGGTCCAATCAAAGTTATAACTAGTAGCCTTCATCCAACCGCGCAAAAAATTAATTAATTTAAGATCTCATTCATAATGGCCTACAAAAGCGAAATGCTATAGACATCATTGGGAAATAATAAAAATAATAATCAAAATGGGAAATAACCAGGGAGTTCGAATCAACAAACAAAAGAGCAAGATGCTTAAAATATTAGCTTAACATGAGAATTAAAATAAAGCCATTGAAAAAAGGCAAAAGTCAAATAGAGTAGCCCAGAGAAAGTTAAGATTTTTAAAAATATTGCCACAGAAAAACTAAGTGCGACGGATATGTGTGAAATCATTTCGCCCAAATATACCCGGTCCGAATTAATAATATTGGCACAAAATATTACAGGAAATGTGAAGTATCAAAGGAACTAATGTAAAGTATCAAAGAAACTGAAGAGCTAAAAGGATTTAGAAACAAAATTCATCAAATTTCAAATTCAAATTAAAAAAATACATGCGAAATGTGATGGAAATCTGTGTATCGGAAGTGACAGCTTCCCTAAGAGATTTTTAAACTTTTACAGTGAAGACTTAAATTTCAGCAGAGGGTTAACTTTTTTGAGTTTCTGAAATTTAGCAGAATAAATGATATTTTTATCAGGAATCCGGTCCGGTTGTTTTCCGATTTAGAAATTAAGTGTGGTGAATTTCAGATCTTTGTACATTTGTCGTAAAAGATAGGCGGGTGTCGGCCACAACAAATTCACATTGCCATTTTTTTGGATTGTCCACATAAAGTATATCTAGTTTTCATTTTTTACGATATTTAACTTTTAATAAGTATAATGGGCATCGAGATTTTTGTAAATTTACCATAGCATATTGCCGAAGTGAGAAATTGCTTTTTATTTAAAAAAAATATCTGAATGTGTGTAGCTATGTATAAAACCATGCAGACTAAATATGTGATTTTTCTGCAGCCCATTGATCGAAGTGAAACTTAATATTTACGCTTTCTTCATAAATTGAAAGAGTTCACCAAAATCGGCCAAAATCGGCTCACTGAGAGTAACAACTTCCATTAGATCATAGGTTATACTGTTAAAGTTAGCCTAAAGTTTCCAGCCGAAAGATAATGCAGATAGTGTCTTGAATATAGCAAAAATCAGTCATGAACTCGAATTCAGGAGAATTTAGGATCGGGTTATATCATTCGGGTGAAGGGGTAATTATTTTAGTTTATAGGAATTTAAAAATCGATAGGAGCGAGAGTACAAAGAGAGTTTAACTGTCGGCTGAAATAGTCAAGACACTATGTGCATTATCTTTCGGCTGGCAACTATCGGCTAACTTTAACAAGGTTTTTTGTTATTATTTTTCAAATATTTTAAATATCATTTATTAACCTTAAAAATGACTAAGAACAAAGCGACTTGATGAAATTTGCAACAATTACGGTACTGATAGGTCTTCCAAACTTTAAGCTGAAGTTACTAATTGTGGAAAAATTGGTTTTTCAAAAGAAACTTGGTTCTTTTCAACCCAAATTAAAAGATCCCAGTAATTTTTTAATTTTTGGGCAAAGCTGGTTTCCCGAAAGTGACTGCTTCAATAGGAGCGTTTCCGATTATTGCATTTATTTTGAAAATAATACAACATTTATGAAAAAAAAACATTTCAAGTTAAATTTTTAACAAAATTAGTTCAAATAATTTTTTAAATACTACCGGAAATGACTATTTCATCAAAAATCGGCTTTTTTGAAGTCCAGGCGGATGAACTATTCGAAAGGAGTTTAAATACTTTAATTGAGAGATGGAACTACTCTTTCTAACTTCGGCGATATAGAAAGTGGTAAATCTGCTAAAGAGCAAAATTACTATACTTTATATATCTAAGTAAAAGGAATTAAAAAATTTTACTTTATTAAGCGCTTAATATTATTTTCGCCTTACTTTCAGATAAACCATACTGGATGAAAACTATTTTTTATTTCGGCGATAGAGCAAATTCCGCACCGGTGGAAAAGTGGTCAGCATGCTTGCTCCAGCGACCGGAGATCCCGGGTTCGATTCGCAGTGGGGACAAGGTAAAAATTTTACGGCTGGTTTAGGATTAATGAATTACTCATTCATTATGCGAAACGAAAATATTATTATGAAACCTAATTTGAGGCAGCCAAACTATTTGCTCTCTCCCTCTTTCTGCCACTAAATCTCATCAAATTTAGTGGCAGAAAGAGGGAGAGAGCAAATAATTAATCTGCAAAAACCTCAAGAACAAAATTTTTCATGAATACAACATTTTATTTTAGAAAAATATTAGTACGAGGGTTGCTTGAAAAGCTTCCGGAATCAACATGAAGATGACAGCACTCTTTGACAAAATTGGGGATGTATACTCACCGTAATGTCAGCCATTTTGGACGCGCAGGTGTTGTTTAACAATCGTTTGAGTGAGTCAAAATTAGTGTTTTCGTGAAAATGGAAAAATCCGAAAATCGAGTTGTCATTAAATCTTTATTTTTGAAAAGCTTAACGCAAATTAAAGACGAGTTCATGGCTGTTTACAGAGAATCTGCACTATCATTTACCACCGCGAAATTTTGGGCAGCTGAATTTATACGTAGCAGTATCAGTTTGGATGACGATGAACATTCGAAACGGATAAAAACTGCAACTAGCAGCGCATCGCCAAGTTTTTTAAATGATGCTAGACTATCGCATATTCAATCAATATCTAGGCATGAATTAGCTATCCGTGCTTTGTGCGTTGCCTTTGCTGACTTTGGACTATATAATCGTGTTCGAATGAACATTTTTAACGCTCTGTTGGCGCACTCTAGACACACTCTAGAATCAAAAGTATAGCCAAAACAGTGGACTGCCAAAAGGGTTCAAAAATGGTAGACTGTTCTTTCGGCTGAGAAAGAATGGGGTCCGTTTTTTGGGATATTCGTGGAGTTATCATACCACGCATCCTTGCTAGACAAGCTGAAAAATCCTTGCACCACCAAGAAAATTCGCCGTCTCACCCCTCAGCGGTTGCCATGGTGAAAAACCACCAATTACGTTTGAACTGCTTGACTATCGTTCTTACTCACCAGATCTTACCTCAAGCTACTTTTTTTGTTCCCTAAACTTAAACTTGCGCTCGGAAGACGTCGATTTTCGTAAGATGCCATTACCTTCGTAAACAACTATTTTAAAGAGAAAGACCACCCAATACTATTTGGACGGGTTGAAGAAATGGGATCAAGGCTGAGAAAAATGTATAGTCTTATACAAGGTGGCCATGTAGAGAAATAAAATTAAATTTGAAGAAAAAATATCTTGTTCTTAGGTATGAAACTTTTTAGACAACCCTCTCTTAAGTAATGTTTTGAGCATATTTGAGCAATCTTTTTGTTTAATCGTTTTTTCGTAAATGCTATATTGAATTTCATAAAAAAATATCTGTCATGTGTGTCGTGTGGTGAATTATTTTATTTAGAAAAAAATAACACATTTTAAGGTTAGTTGAGAACCAATGTCGAATTATATTTTAATCAGAAAATTTTAGATATTGATTAATTATTTTGATATGTGAATCAATTTTGTTTTGTTATTTTAAAAATATAAAAGATGTAAATGTTGGCTCTTCAAAATGAATAATAGTTTTTGAAGTACATACATACTTATAAAGCTGTAAAGTTACTATGATGAAAGCTGTCAGTTTTGGTGGCCCGATATTTGCCGAAAAATTTTCAATTTCAGAAAACTGATCTGGACCGGTATGATGCAAACTAAATTTACAGTTTGCTTAATTTAGAGTCGTCTTTCTCATACATGATATACTTTTCAAAATAAAATGTTTGGAAGAAACGAAAAGTATCCTATAGAAGTTTTCAATTCCGGTAAACCGATTTTGGCGAAACATCACTAAATCCTCGTTATTTATTAAAATAAAGCGTATATACATATAGTAGCCTAAATTTTCTTCCACAACTGAGGTTTCATTTTTTATTTTTTTCAAAAGTTGTTAATCTCAAGTTTCAGAAACATCGTTATTTTCACTTAAATTCTGAAAAACTGTTCTGGTCCGTATCGTAGCTAATTCAATTTATAAACTTTTAGTTCACAATCGTTTTTTTCTAAATGATATAAATTTTAAGATATGAGAGTGTGTAACGAAATCCTGGTTTTCAAAATCCCGGTTTGTCAAAATCCCGGTTTTTATCTGAATTCCGGTTTTCAAAATCTTGGTTTTCTAAATCCTGGTTTTCAAAATCCCGGTTATGTATTAAAAAAAAACGGTTTTTAGAAAAACCTTCGATAACTCTCAAGAGCACTTAGCTTTTTAGGAAAGCTGAGTGTCCGTGAGGGTTATCTTAGCTGTCAGCCTCTACAATTATTACATTTTAAAATGTTGCATTAACAAAATATTGCATTTTTATTAATCTTGCAACTACAAATTGTTGCAAATACAAAATCTTACAAAACTTTATTAATTATTTTGTGCAATTAGAAATAGATGAAAGAAAACCGGGATTTCGTAGTGCACTCAAAATATGTATATGCAAAAAAAAAACGAGAACGCTATGGAAGCTACCACAGTTCAATTGTTCTCCCATGTGGAAAAAGCTTAGGTAAAAAGTTTCATCCAGACCACAGTGAATCCGTCTGGGCTCTAGGGAACCAACAAATTTTGTCTGCACGACTCCATATATACGCACAAACAGAAACACAAGAACAGATTTTTAAGACTACGTTTTTTGACTTAGGCCATATGTCAAATGGTAAATTTGTAAAAATCTAGAGATCAAAATTTTCCATGAGTACAAAGCGGATGTTGCACCTTTAGGCGAGCTTAAAGTTAATTTTATAATTTAATAAACAAAACACCGGAAAACAGGTGTTTTGTTTTACATTCGTGTGTCAGGCCAAATAGTAGTCATAGGAAATCTTTTACTTCTAAATTTCTTTATTACTGAGATATGTTGTTTAAAAAATTCACCATTGTCCTGCTATGCAAAATGAACATTAAAGAAAAAAAATTTAAAAAATGTCTTCATGTTTTGGTCAAGAAAACTATGAAAATGGTTTTCATAACCTTGCATGAAGAGTAATGGGTGCTACGAGGCTTGCCATTCGATTGAAGCAAGCATTGTGATGTGTTGTCAATGTAACTTTACGTGTAATAATTTTTGACCAACCCACCAATAATCTTCCGCTATTGCAATATTAAAAAAGTTGGCTTATATATCGCATTGCACATTTTAAACTATACTATGTCAACTGAGAATGATTTAAAATGATTACTCTGTTACATTCTTTTATGTGTTTTTTCTGTTCTGTCAAAAATTGCACCAATCCAACGACTCCCTCGGGTTTTGTGTCGGAAAACTTGTAACTAGTTTATAGCTCCAAATTATAACATTTCTTAACTAAATTATACCGAACCGTCTTAATATGTTTTAGATTGGAACTGTTTAACAAATTATTTCATGTCAGCTTAATATAATTTTCAATGGATTTTCTCTTGGTAATTACTATACTATGTGGTATACTTTTCCTAGCAAATAATTGTAACCGAATAGAAAATTGGGATATTATCTAATATCTAGTATATTTAAGAATTTATAAAAAAACACACTTTTAATTCCATTTAGAATACTTTAAATTGGAATCTTTTTAATATTTTCAAAAAACTGGCACTCATTTATTTGGCATTGGCGGCCAATGGGTTTGATTTGCAGCAACGATTATTTGAATATACCAACACAAATGTCTTTTCAACGCACTTGTCAAATTTTAAATGTTCTATTGGTGTTTTTTTGATATTTATTTTGATTCGCAAATTCGTAATATCTGATCAGAAATACTTTTGTAACTACATTTCGACTTCATTTCTTTTTATGTGCGTTCGTTTCAATGGGCACAAGATAATTTACTTAAAGGTATAAGAAAATATAAATAAAATTTATTAATATCTTATCAATAGTAATTTCAAATATATTTTATTAATTCAAAACTCTATAATTTTAATTACACTATACTAATAAATCTTAACCTTCGTCCGGCGACATAATTTTACAACACTTGAAGTGTTTTGCAACGCTAAAATCTACTCGATCCCATATATCTGAAGAGGCTAGGGATATTTTTCTAAAAAAAGGTTTGAATGGTCCAGCAAAAAAATGTAGAGATCTCACAAAATTTTACGGCTTCTACAAGGAGATTCGTTAGTATTTAAAAACGGAAAACGTACAATTGTACCTATTCCGCCTGACGAGGGTTAAAAGGTGATGCAAAAATGAACTTCTTGCCAACTATAATATGTTTATTACAATCCGGTCGTTGGCAAAAAATAAGGGTTAGTATTTGCACTTTGTGCGAAAATTTTATTTAAAATAACAAAATTAGCTAATTCATTTTTATGAATAAGACTGTATACAAATAGAAATATGAATGTTATTATATCTCATCTAGGGAACGATGATCCGATGATCATAATATAGAAAATCTTATCAATCAACGATGTGGCTTTTACTGTCCAAATACAGATGTTGAAAGAAAAAATATAATGATAAAAATTTAAAAAAAAAAGATTTAATCATGAGACACCTAATAAGCTTATTACAAACACCAATTCGATAAAGAAAGCATGATTCTTTATAATACGGCCAGTCCAAACGAAGGGTCAAAGAATGGCCGGAAGAAATCAAATTTTGAATTTGGAGTACTATATAAAGATTTGATCGGCCTATTCTCACTCCAAAACCGAAGCATAAGGACCGGTGTGCAGAACTAAACAAAATTTGTTATTTTAAGATTTACGCGAGTGTACATTAAATATCTTAACAGTGTACTTCAATAAAAAGTTGAACAGAAATTATTGAAAATTCCATTAAAATAGTTAAAAGCAAATTCATTCAACTTTTTGTGTTGGGATCGTTGAGTATTTTGATGCACGAGGCCGATCCTCGAGATTTCCACGCGGTTTCATTATAAACGTTAAATCGCTTAACTAATAGGCTTTCAAAATATCATGGTAAGATTTAGAGCTAGTGATAAGCATTATGAATTAACAAGCTTTTAATGGAAAATCTTAACTTAATCAATTTTTTGTGTTGGGATCTTTGAGTATTTTGATGCAAGGGGCTGATCTTCGAGATTTCCTATTGAAAGCTTGTTAATTCATAATGCTTATCACTAGCTCTAAATCTTACCATGATATTTTAAAAGCCTATTAGTTAAGCGATTTAACGTATATAATGAAACCGCGTGGAAATCTCGAGGATCGGCCTCGTGCATCAAAATACTCAACGATCCCAACACAAAAAGTTGAATGAATTTGCTTTTAACTATTTTAATGGAATTTTCAATAATTTCTGTACAACTTTTTACTGAAGTACACTGTTAAAATATTGAATATACACTCGCGTTAATCTTAAAATAACAAATTTTTTTAAGTTCTTCACACCGGTAGCATAAGGACCTTATTTCTCTTTCTGATGGGAATTTTATTCCAAAATACTATCAATTAATATTATCAAGGACCACTAAGAGTGAATGCTCTCAATTCATTGATTTCGTTTTATCCTATTTTGAATTGGACCTTTACCGATTTCGGACATTAACCGTAACATAACATACAGTTTCCTTTCCGACGCTTCTCTAACATTTCGAAGCCTTTTTGTAGAACGGCCGCGGCATTTGACGCAAATTTTTAACCCTAGAGCATTTTTTGTGAGGTCAGCAAACGGGTACTATAGTCGATGGGAGTCAGATCTGAAGAAACCGAAGGATGGTAAAGCAAGTCGAACTTCAATTCGTGCTATTTTGCCACCGTAGCCTTAGTTAAAATACTGATTTGCCTTATGTCAGGCTGTTTAATGCAATTTACTATTTCAAATGTCTCGAAAACGCCATGTAATACTGGCTATTTTGTTTACTTACTGCAAGTGCTACATCCCATGAAGGAATTTGCGGAGTGAGGAGCGAGTAAGTCCAGAGCCTTCTATTCGTCTTTCCCGAGGTTTTAATTTCGGTGGTGTCGACTCTAAAAACTATAAATCCTGCTTAATGGTCCAATTTTGCGATCGAAGGATATTTCCAACTATCTAAGTCTAGATAATTCTATGTATCCGATGATGTCAATTTTCGAAAGATCATTATTTCCATTTCCGAAAAATTTGAAATTTCTCTCTTTTTAGAATCATGCAAAAGGTCATACATTTTATAAGATTTACCATAAAATTTGATGAAAATCTCTTTATCGATCTCGACCTATCTAACATTGGAATAATTACGATATTTTGAGCGTAATTTAGTGATGATCAAGAAAACGATGATATTGAAGAATAACCTATTAATAAATTTTTTTAACACTTTTATTTTTGAAACCAATACAAAAACTTTCTAATTTCTGTTTAACAGCAGCTTAATTTAATTAGTAAATGAATTACATTTTAGGTCTTTTTACACGATTGTTTTATTATTAGAGGAACTTTTAAGTGTACAAGAAGTTTCCAGTTTTAAACAATATTACCGGACTTAGCCCATATTATCCAAAGAATCCTGATAAATATTCCAATTAAAAACATACTAATGATCTTTAGAAATTTTTTTTTTCTGCATAAGCAACCTGAATGACATAATTTCTCATTTTTATATTGTCCAGTCTAAAACAAATTACGTACAATATCTTCTAAACCAACTAGGCTGCACTGAAAATGTTTCTACAATAACACGCCTTTCTTTATTCGCTAACATTTCCAACGGACGTTTTTTGGATTCTAAACAATACCTACCCACCCAATATTTAACAAAAACATCTTAGCAGAAAAATAACGCATACTTTAGAATGTGCAAAGCGATATATTGTGGCCAACACACAACTTTCTTTTGCCACAAATCTATACCACATATCTCAAATACACCACCCTAGATTTCGAAAGCAAAAATTATACTTGTTTTAATTTTGTCAATGCTATAGACTTTTCAACATCATTTCAAAAATCAAAAAGCTCTCATTAAATATGTTACTTCCACTACCCAGATTTCCACCAAATTTGGCAAGAATCTCGCTAATAATAGAAAAAGCTCAGATATCAAGATTTATTCCAGAGCCCAGCCTGCGGACAGTAGAGATGCCAAATTTTGGTGAAATAAAGTATTTTTTATCAAAACTCAATTTTCCCTGTAAAATTTAAAAATTTTATCAGAAATAACGTTGTTTGCAATTTAATTTACAATCTTTTTGTTTTTAATTATTTTTTCGTGAATGCTATAACGTTTCGAAAAATTTACAAAAACTAAAAGCTGCAATGGAAGATGATACTTCTGGTGAACTAATTTCATTCAAACATCAATTGGGCCCTCCCAATTTATAGTAAAACCATACCAATGAAATTTCATCGACCTCGATTGATTCTGTAATCCGTCTAGGCTGTAAAGATGTTGAATTTTTGTTAAAAGCAGTTTTAATTCAAAAATCATAGCAAATTGTAAATCTGCAAACATGTCGAGTTTAAAATTTTTCATGATTACTGTAGTTTATTTACTTTCCACGTAATAGAAAGTAATAAAAGCACTGAACGATTAAACATATTTTTGAGAAGGATATCAAACATCTTATCTTGCGATACATCAATATTTTTTTTTTTCAATAAGATCATCCTTCATAAAATAATCATCTATAACAATTATTGTTTGTCCTCAATCAAACCCTTTAAATATTTATTGGGTTTTCCCGGGCACAGAAAAAGGAAACCAAGAAATAAAAATTTATCACAAAATTGATAACTTCATGATTGAAACATTTCCATTTCGCATGATTTTTTATTTCAATTCATTTCAATTCAATATCACAACAGTCTTCAAAAAAAACTTCTTTCCTTTTGTTCGAGTTGTATTTTTTTCTCTGCACAATAAACACAAATACATATACATAAATTGTTCTGTTGAGATTTTGGTTTTGTTTTCTTATCTTAAGTATGGTAAAAAAAAAGCAAAATGTATAAATTGAAATTCAATATACAATACGCCTATATCTTATTATGTTAAAGATTTTTATTTTGGTGCTCTTGGAAAATTTAAAAGCTCATGCATGTATATCTATAAGATGAGTTATAGAAAAAATGGATATGCCTTTTTTAACGTTTTTTGTGTATAGTTGTATTTGTACTTAGACTAGCCTATATTTTTTCCGTCCGATAGCAACAATATTTTCTAATCGAAAATAATTTTTCATTCGTTTGAGACAAGCGTAAAAAATGGTAAAATTATTGGATACATTACGCACTATAAAATGGTGTTGATGTACACATTTGGATTTTTAGCGAAGGAATACTAAACATTTTCCTTCTATATATATTAGGATAGATGTGTATATCCTTTTTGATAAATATATAAATAAAACGGAGAACGGAATTCCTTCGAAAATATAACGCAAACATCTTTGGTATGAAAAGAAATGAAAATAAGAAAAATGACCTCCATAACTTAACATCAATTTTAAATGGATTTACATTTCCATACATACACATAAACGACGTTTTAGCATAAAATGGGTGAACAAAATACAAGAAAATGATAAATTTCACATCTAACTACTTTAAGATTGTTATTATTCTTTTGATTTTACATAAAAATTACCAAATACAACTCACTCTTATACTATATGCGTGTTTAGCTCACGGTCCTATCCATTTATCTTTGTATTCTTTGTATGAAATACAATAAAGAAAAGTTGAGCTGTTTGCGCGCTTAATCTTGTAATCTGAAGAAAAATTTTCTAATATTTTTCATTTTTATAGTGTTCGTGTGATTTCGTGTAACAAACTGGTACGATTTAAATAATTATTATTTCATTATGGCGGATGGTGATAACGTTTTTAGATTGAAAACTTTTTGATGGAATGAAATATGAAACACTGCGGGAATGTTGTTTTACTGGATATATTTAATGGAACGTAGCTCACCCACACAAAATTATTATTACTATGTATTGTTAATTTTTTATGTTATTGTTATTTTGTTTATGTGAAATGGAATGGAATGATATAAGGAAAAAGCTACACTGCTGTATGCTGTAAATTATTTGTGTCTCTTGTGTAATATATATTGAATATTTAGGATCGAAATGATTTTTGGTTTAAGGAATACTCCCACTATATTTTGTACATATTTTATAGCATCGAAGGATGTTTATCGGATTCGGATTTAATGTTGGTTCTGTTTAAATTGTTTTATTAAAGTTGCCAATTATTTCCGCATAAATTACAGTATAACATAGAAGCAAAGATTTAATTTAAAAATAAATCTATACATCTCAAAAATGGCCTTACATTTTTTTATTTTCATTCCAATTTTTTCATTTCGGATTCAAGGACAAACATTTTATGTCGCAGATCAATTTCAATCAATTTACACAAATTATTATTTAATCGAACGACTTTATTAATAATTGATAATCTTCATTCCATTTACATCGGGAAGAAACGACTTTCGAAAGTTGCAGTACCAAATGTTAATTTACCTTCCGAGTAACATCAGTCAACCTCTAAATATTCAGAACCTGCTCGATTCGTACACATAAAAACTAAGGTTAGGTTTCAGTAGTTGACACTTAGGCCATTTTTGGCCCATTGTGATACCACGCATTCACGCCACATCATTAACCCATTTACCTACTCACACAACTACAGTATACCACCTGCACATTGCAAGCTCCATGTCAACCTGTAAATTGACATGTACGGTGGGTCGGCGTTGAATTCTGCACTCCATCAGAGAGTCTAAGTTGTGTTTATAAACATCGCCGATTATGATCGATGATGAAAATTCGATTTGCATCCTGCCTCTGATGGGATTCGAACCCAGTACCTCCCGGTCCAAGTGCCGAAGCTTTAACTACTGCACCACTTGTCCGGTCAAGTAAATAAAAACTTAACGGTGAAAGTAAAATTGTTACTGCTCTGATGATATAGATATGACGGATTTCGGAAATTTTCCTGAACACATTAATCGCAATATTTTGCCTTCTGACATGTGGATCTTGCATTAAAACAATTCAGACCATTGACCAATATCGAAAATTGAATGGTAGATTTCTGACAGAGAGAAAAAATTGAGAGAACGTCAAAAGACAAATCATCAAGAATCTAAACTCTAACATTCTAAGTTTTATGTATCAAAAAAATTTCGCAACATGTCAACCGCAAGAAACCACAATACTTGTGTGATTTGTTATTCGGACAAAGAGACATTGATGATAAGGCAAAATCATTCAAACAAGTAGCACAAGCTTTGTTTTTTATATCGCCGACTTTATTTTATTTTATAAGAAGTTTAATTTTCCATCAAAGTTCTCGATTCTCAGATGGCGTCCTATTAAAAACTTGAAGCGTCGGTTAAAAACTTAAAACTCCGTCAGTGACCCCATTCGTCACATTGATTTATGATGGAAAAATAAATCGCCAAAATTTATCATACAACGAAGTTCACGAGGAAATTAAAGGTTTCCAAGATTACAGCTATGTTCGATTTCCTTCTTTAGCTCAATCGGTATGCGTCTTTACGGTAAGAGGAATTTTCTCAAAATAGAAATTTGCTTTAAATTACTTAATTGAATTAAATACATAGACGACTGGTAATTTTAAACCTTGGACCTACACGTTCCTAGCGTAACTATGACATAACAATCAAGAAGCATATAATGTACATATTGTCATTTCCTTGTCGATACTAATTTTAGTTAATAGCAGTTAGTTTGAAAAAATATTTTTACTTCAAATTTTGACGTGACACAATATAGCAAGGGTAATGATACTTTACTGCTTAAAATAGTTTAAAATAGTATAGTAATATCCAGATACTTTATATACCAAATCTTTCTTTTAATTGCGAAGGCATCTTTATCACTAATATCGGCAACTCGTTTGACGAGCGTGATTATACTGAATTGAAATGAAGTCTAACTACTGTAATGATTGATCTACTGTCGTTTATGATCAAGAACAGATACCAACGATGGCTCCCTAATGTCAAGAAAAACTTTAAGTTGATTCATACGGTTTAAAGAAGGAAAGCTTAGTTCTGTTTATTGCACCAATATTTGGCATTCTGAGGCCTTGCTCCACGAATGCTAGTTCTTGAACCGAACCAAGCCATTTTTAGAGCATTTCTCGTATTTTTATTCACCTACAAGTTTACAATACCGTTCATTTACTGCGGTGGTGACTGAAATAGCAGGACGGATAAAAGGTTACGGTTAATAATATTCTAACAGAACTATACGAATATTGTCGTCTAATATTTATAGCACATTGTCGTTGCATTTCGATGCTCATATGCCAAGTCAAAACATGTTCGTAAGCCCAAATAATATATCTCGTAGATATTATAGGCCTTAACACAATACGGCAAATCTTTGCACAGACCCCCGATGTTTATAGGTGGCGAATCGGTGCAATTGTGCACAGAAAATGTTATTTCATGTGCCAGCGGTAAATTTTCAATATGTTGACGAAGAAATGTTGGTTGAAGCTTGTTCGAAGAAACAATTACAAGGCGTAATGAACGTTCATATTAAATTTTAAATAATAATAAATGTTTTTGTTTTAGGATGGTGCTGTATTTCCATTGTTGTCATATGATGTATGTAGTTTACAATAGATTTTTGATATGTAAATATTTATTTTTCTCTAATATTAAAAATAGATATGAGAATAGTGAATCCCTCGATCATACTCGTTCATAATTCACCTTGGAAAATAAATAATAATTTCATTTTGGGAAAGAACAATAAAATATTAAAAAAATTCTGTTTTAATCAAAGATCGAAACATGCATAAGTTAACTATAGTAAGATAAGTCTAACAAATTGCTTCCTACTGTAACGAGAATATGAAATACATCAGGTACATTAACTATTGTTAGCACCGAAGTTATTGATGTGTTTCAATGCAATTTCAGTTCTCAGCGTCATTTATTACATAATTTTGCAATTTTATAAATATTTATTAATATTTTTATATTATCTATAATCTGTTTATATAATGTAAACACTCATCCTTTATTTTATTAAAGAGGATTGTAGTTGTTACAAGTGCATATAAACTTTTGATTGTTTGATAAATTAAGTTTTTAATTTTACATACAAATTTTATGATTCGATACAAATTTTGGTTTTTAAAAGTTAATTTATCAAATACAATCACGATTTATCAAATATACAAAGAAAATTATCTATTTTGCAAAAATGACATTTTTATTTCATTCTCTAACAAGTGACGATATAAATCGGTCGCAAAAATTAAAAGTATTGTTCAATTGTAATTTAATTGTGATAACAGTGATAAGATCTGATGAAAAAGTGAAAGTACTTATTAATAATGGTTACTATTAAAAAAGTAATGTTTGAATAAATATAAAAGAATTTTTTTTGGTGTGTAAACTGTGTAATTTATAATTAGGTTATAGTATCCATGTTTAATAAATTTGTGGTTGTTTTGAATACTTGTAAGAATATTACATATTGCCTCGTTTATTTTCTTTACAATTAATATCACTTAAATCGAATCTAAAAACTAATTATTTCGTATATTTTTATAGAAATAATTGTTAGTAACAGAATTGCTTTCCTTTACTAAGCGTAAATTGGATTGCACAAGAAAATGTGAGAGCCTGTGAAGATTTAATACTCCATTACAAATATTTCGATATGCCCAACTCATTTTAGTACGTATAAGTGCACAATAGCAGTGTAATTCTTCGTTCTCTAGAATAAATAATTTTAAACGACTTGCGAAAATTCATTTAACAAAATGGAGCAAAAGCAGCTGATTGTGATTCTTGCCCATCACACGTGATGGACCCACAGTTGGAAACAGAAATCAATCAAAACTAGCCGGTAAATGTTACACATGTTAATGCTACTTAATGTTACTGCTAGATTACACAGTTTATGATGACACCAGTGGCGTAACTACAAGGTCGCAAACCCCGCGCTGGGGGGGCCCACAATCATGGGGGCCCGCCGCAACGTAGTCCCGTGGTCTTTGTTCTTGCCATTAGAATTGCTCCATACCCTCCATAATTTGATTTTCTACATTTCTAGTCCAAACTTAACAATTACAATTGAATTTTGATTTGAAATGTATTAATTATATCATATGTACAATTTAATTTTAAAAATATAAATTACATACATTAAAAAAATATAAATAAAAACAGTCACAAAAAATACAATAAAAATTCTTGAATTGGTTTGGTTTTATTTAAAATGGGAATTTCCTCATTTATGATATGATAGAGGCGTACAGGCCAACCATAACGGCGATCCTAGGTAGATTACCATAATCCTGAAATATCAACAATCAAATACCAAATTATATCTGAATGCAAATAATATTTCAGCATCATGCGGGCCCAAGCCCTGCCTGCATTCTTAACAGATAAGGTTATTTAGGAAAGGCTGTTAGTCACAGAAACAACTAGAGCGAACCGCAGCAAAGTCATTTTCTAACTACTTAAATATATTAAAATGTTAGTCTCAATTAAATTCACACTCTAGATTAGATTTTGTTAGTTTAATAATTTGGGTTAGTTGTGGTTGAAGTAAAGGATTCTAATATTCGTCATATGTATTCGGCATCAGTCATAATAGACTTATTAGGTTATTTAATTCATATCTACGGGTCATCTCATCACATGCTGTTTGTAACCTTATTTTATCCTATCTTCCTACCCAACACCATCTAACCGAGGGATTGTACGTCCGTAATGACTCGACAGCATTATCATACATATGATGACCTAAATAATCCGTTGATATTCTAAAAAATTAAATTTAAATTTGGTATTGTCATTAAGCTACCTATATTTAAATTCATCCAACTAAAAGCAGGGTTGATTTTTATCTAACATTCACCCATTTCATTAAAACATAACCTGAATTCAACCAGAAAGATCGTCGACAATAACATTCCATAGCAAAAGGTCTTTGGATCGTTAACATATTTAATGGTATTGAGTTTATCCTCAAAACGAAGGTAATTTAACATTTAACGAAGGTAAACATTTTTATAATAATAAAAATAAATTGAATTATATTTGCCGACAACTTTATTGTTTCTTTAAAATCAGGACTTTCGACCAAATTTCAATTTATAAAATTGATTCAAGTAAGGAACGGATTTAATTTAGCAACACTTATATTGTTTATGTAAAATAGATCACCTAGCGAAAGAACGGAGCAAATATTCACAAATCGATAACAAAAGTAAAATTCGAACATCGAATTTTTCTTAAAGAGAAACTTCGTTAAGCGATTACACTAATAATAAAAAAAGAAACAGGGATAAATGTGTATGAACAATTTATGAGTAAAATGTACGTACGAGAGAACGAGTACAACAAAAATAACATTCTGAGATGAGAGAATATTATTTGTGTTAAACCAAAACAAAAAAGTTTTTGTGATCGTAAAACCAAAAAAAAATTTTGGAAAATAAAATAGCAAAACAAAATAGGATCAATTATGCAACACCAAACACACACAACGAAACTTTATATAACCGAGCATGTACACGTCATATTCATGTTGCAACAACATTGTTGTTAGTTTTGTTAAATAAATGAGGATTTCCACATTTATATATCTTTATTCTTTTCTAATTCATATAGCTATGTATGAAAATATAAAAAAACACAAAATCAAGTTTATAAAAATATCAGTGACGGAAATACATGTTTTATCCTGTAAAAAGTGAAAATTTCGTTCATTGTTTTAAATATAAATAATAAATAACTTATATTGAAGTAAAGTATAAAATTAATTGCGTCCGTATGTATTTGATATTTATTGTGATTTATTGCTACTTCCTCACATAATAAATAAAGTCCTAATTTCCTTAGTGTTATATAGGTATTTATTTATAAAATGGAAAAGAAATTAAGTAGCAGTAGCGGTGCTGCGAAAAGAAGGAAATTAAAAGAAAGAAACGCTAGCTTAGCTAAGCTGCCGAAGTTAATTGGTTTTCTAAAACCAATCGATAAGAAAACTCAAGGGCATGGTAGTCGTGATTATGAAGCCGCAACAGTCGAGAATGTTCAAACTAATGACGACCATGTCGCTGAAGTACATAGAGAAAGTTTAAATGAATCTACGAGCTACGATAGAAACCAAGAAGATATTTCCAATGCTGACAGTGATACTCATGACGCAAATGAACATAATGTGTTTCCAGAATCTTGTTTATCTTTTTCCTCTGATATGGCGAATTTCGAAGGAAAAATACTATCAAACGAAACGAAGAAAATGATTATTTTAACTGAATCATGTCGACCAAAAAGGACCTTTTGTACGGGATCCATTACAAAATTATCGTAGCTTTTCCACGAGCTTTTATAAAACAAGTACAAAATTCGGTATTATCGAAAGAAAGTGGTTATGCTATTCCCCGAAGCTTGATGCTGTATATTGCGAGCCTTGATGGCTTTTTGCCAAAAATAGACTGGATAATTGGCGTCAACATGGAATAAGAGATTGGCGTGGTCTCTCTAAAAAAATTAAAACGCACGAGAACAGCCAAAGCAATATATCAGCTTGTTGCATTTATGAAAAATGGAGGAACAATGAAACAATTGATAAGGACGTTGAAGAACAAATTCGATATGAATCAAATTTTTGGGTACAAGTTTTAGAGAGGTTAGTAAACATAACATTATCGCTCTCTAAAAATTCGCTGTCATTTCGCGGGCATCGTGAAACTTTACAAGATGAGTATAATGGTAATTTCTTAACGCAAGTACAACTTTTATCGAAATATGATACTGTTATGAAGCAACTTTTAACTATGCCACATGGATCAATAAAATATTTAAGTCCTCAAATTCAGAATGAAATTTTTCATTTTTTTTCATTCATTTCAAATTTTTCAACACGTTTAAGAACTACTCTTGTAACTGATATCAATAGTTCACCCTTTTATACAATTATAATGGATACAACTCAAGATATAACAAAGAAAGATCAATTCAGTCAAATATTTAGATATGCAAAAATTATTAAAAATGAGAAGGATGAGCCAATATCAATTGAAATTCGAGAAGTATTTTTGGGGTTCACTGAAATACACAATCATTCGGCTACCGGGCTTTACGCAGAAACATTAAAATTATTAAGCAAAAATCATATACCATTAAGCAAATGCAGGAGGCAAGGATATGATGGTGCGAATGTTATGAGCGGAACGTACAGAGGTGTTCAAGCCCTTCTCAAGCAAGATCAACCTAACGCTGCATACATACACTGCGCAGCTCATAATTTAAACTTAGTCATAAACGATGCAGTTAAATGCTGCACTGAAGTATCTTCATTTTTTACAATCCACACTATTACCGAAAAATGGATATATATTCATTTTTCGGTAATAGTGTAAACAGATGGGATTTATTATCAAAATTTTCAGGAGAATCGCAACTAACTTTAAAAATATTAAATCCAACGCGCTGGACAGGACGGTATACTTCACTTTTAAGTATTAAACTTCGGTTTGTCGATATAATGAAAGCGTTATCCGAAATAAATTTAACAAGTTCAAAACGAGATGAACGCGATGAAGCTCTTAGAATCCAAAAGAATATGAGCTCATTTGAATTTCTTTTCATGTGTGTATTTTTGTCTAAAATATTAAGCGTGATAAATGTACCATCAAAAATTCTGCAAACGAAAAATTTAGATCTTATGACCGCATCGGTATCTTTAGAAAATGTGTTTAAAAAATTAAAGCAATATAGAAATATATTTGATTCTGCTAAAAATGAAGCAATAGAAATAGCCAAGAAATGGGGGATCACTGCAATATTCGCACAAAAAAGAAGAAAAATCGTTAAAAAGCATTTTGAAGAATTAGCCAGAGATCACCGTTTCAATAGTAGTGAGGAAATTTTTCGAATTAATGTTTTTTTGAAAGTCTTAGATGTCGTCATCAATCAACTGGATGAGAGATTTAAAGCTATGGAAGAAATAACGAAACTATTTTCCTGTATTCAGCCAGATAAGTTTGTGGAAATGAGTGACGATGATCTCATGAAGTCTGCAGGAGCAATACAAGAAAAATATAAAGACGACCTATCGGACGAGTTTCCGCTACAAATGGTGATGGTAAAGTCAATGCTTAAGGAGGAAATTATGGAGATATCATCAGTACGAGAATTAGCTGAAGTGCTAATAATAAAATTTCCAACAATAGCTTCCAGTGTTTCGCAAGTAATAACATGTTTATTATTGTTTCTTACGTTACCTGTTACAGTCGCAACAGCGGAACGATCTTTTTCTAAATTGAAAATAAAAAAAAAACTATTTGCGCAACTCCATCGGTGCAGATCGTTTAAGTGATTTAGCCATTCTTTCTATTGAAGCAAAAGCGGCGGGCGAAATGGAAACAAAAACTTTAATTGGGGATTTTGCCAATAAGAAGTCAAGAGCAAAAAATCTTACATTTTAGTACATATTTATATTTTTATTTTTTTTTTTTATTATTCTTAAAAAATGAATATATTAAGAATATATTAAATAAAAAAGCAACATTTTTTATTACTCTGAAGGGAAGATATGCAAGGTGGAGGGAGGATAGTCTAGGGGCCTACATTAAGTTTTGCGGGGGGGGGACAAAAAATTTGTAGTTACGCCACTGGATGACACACACCTACAGAAGGCGCTTTTATTAATTGACCGTAATACAAGGAAAAGCTGGAATTCATATTGGTAAATATATTTTTAAAATTTATGAGATTCAATATTATTTAAATGTTTTTATTCGTTTCAGATTTTAAACAAATATATCCAAATACAACACCCTTGACTGAAGTATTTTCCAACATTCAAAATGGCCTAATGGGGATTTACGCTGCAAATTATTTAAAAAAGCTGCAGGCAAACTGGGACAAAATAAATCACAGTAAATATGATTTTATTCGTCTAATTCAATATTCCTCCCATTGTCTGTTTGCAATTAAATTTAGTTTTAGGATAAGGATAAGGAGCTAGGAACCACATTTTAGTCGCGCTTTAGTTTTAGGTCATTTGTTACATGTGTTCATGTACTCCCGAAATTTTTTACACATCTGCATGAATTAAAAATTTTGAATTACATTTTTTTTTGCTATAAATGATTGGAAACGACATGATTGGAAAGTTTAACAAAAATAATTTTGTTAGGTATGATTTCAAATGATTGTGGCCGTTTACATTTATTTGACGATTTAATCGAACGTTACAACAGAACAATAGTTGGATAGTTTTGAGCAGATTGTGAACTTAGTTTACAAAGTATAGTTAAACAAAGATGATATCATTAATTTAGATTTTTCATTTTAAGTGTCAATTTTGTACATTTATTATAAATGTTACTTGTATATTAATTTCATTATATTATTATTATTGTTACAGACAGTAAAGCCTGCTTGATTGTCAAATATAATTCCAACAAGAAGAAAATTTTCCAAAGACCAATCTGGTGAACAAGCAGTAAACAAATTTTCGATTAACCATCCCCAAGAATGCCTCTTGACAGTTATTCTAAGCATAACAGGAATTGAATCCTACATATGGTACAGCTGCATAAAGGTGCAGAAACAGCCGCCAATAATAATTGAAGAAGATTTATTTTGAGTATAAACATAACATTTACCGTGAATATAAACATGGAAATTTTTTAGATGCTATTTTGTGCACCGTTACAACATAATAAATATATTAAAATATAAAAGCTAGTTTGTTTGGTGTATATTTTATTATTTATTTTATTTATATAGTATAAATAAAATAAATTATGTGATTGGTTCGTTATAAAATTGAAACAATATTGTTTGTTTTCGACAAATTTTCTTTCAATTTTATAACTAGTTCGTTTATTCGCTTTGTTATATTGATATTTGCCTGCATATATAATTAGTAAAACGTTTATTTTGTCCACAAATAAATTTATACAATTATATGTGTAAGTATTACAAATTAATTAATGAAACAGTTGAAAAATTGTATCAAGAACACACAAGAATCTGAAAATTTAATAATTTAATGTTTTGATTTCATAAATTTTGTATCAATAGCTTACATTTTGTATATTTTAAGATTCGTTCTAAAATTCCCCTTCAGTTGATAAATTTTTTATCAAAATGCTCAATTTTGTTTATGGGATCAATTTTTTATCAATATATTAGTAATTTTTATCAATACTACTAAGTTTTTATTTTCTGTGTAGGGCAGCCAAAACTACTTCGATTTACTTAGACATCTCTACGATGCCTTGTCAATGGCCTTCGAATGGTTGAATTTTCGAATTTTTATGATTCCAACATAGAAAATTTAAGCTTAGACGGCAATCATAATTATGTTGGCTTCTACAAAAGGTGCAAAAAGGTCTGTACTACACGATAGCATACTTCGATTTACTAAGACATCTCTACGATGCTTTGTCAATGGTCTTCGAATGGTTGAATTTTCGATTTTGTATGATTCAAAACAATTATGTATATTTTACTAGCTAAAGTACCCAGCTTTGTCCGGGTTAAAATTGAACTGCTGAACGTCAATAGGTGTTTTTTTATTTTATAACTAATTTTTTTTTTAACAATTTGCTTTATTTATTGAATCTTTCAAACATGAAAATAACAATAAGTTTTCAAATCTTAATAACTAAGGTAATTATGTGAATCTGCGGGAGCAGAATTTATTTCTTATCAATTAGTAAATTAATAATTTTATAATTTATGTTTTTACAACAGCATCGTTTTCTTCTTCAATCGCGAAGACATAGGTATATTTTTTTAGTTTTCGCGCCAGCAAAGCCGGATGAGATACCAGTTTCCCTGCATAGCTGATCCGCATCTTTTGTTATTCGTCTTTGACAGTTGGGATGCTTAGGTCCTTATGTATATTTTTTGTTTTTTACGAGCCAGGGTTCTCCTGTAATCATTCTGAGAATTTTTGACTGTATTCGTTGGATAATGTCGATTTTCGAATTTGAGGTTTGTAACGAAATTGGTTTGGCGTGAGTGGGTTACAAAAATAAAATTTGTTTCCTAGAAAACTTTAACGCCTTTCGCTACCGAGTTTCATTTTCATCTGCTAGGAGTTCCGACGTGGTCATAATTTGCCGGCTATAAACTCAGGGTTTGGTCGTGGGGTGTGTCGGCTACCAGCAGATGCTTGCTAGACCACTTAAGGACAGGATAGGAAAACTATAGGGACAGGAATATACGGATAGAAAGGATAAGGCATAGTTCAACTTACCAATTATATGATGATCACATTTTTATCCACTCACACTTTAACTTTAAAATTTACACCCTCATTCTGAAAAATAACTCAAAGCGGAAAATGCACATAGCGGAAAATGAAATCCCGGAAAAAAAAATGTGAAGAGAAAGATCAAAATTTTATATGAAATACACCATAAACCATATTTATTATAATTGAAGTAACAAAAGAAAAAATTTGATAAAAAATGGAGTTATGGTTTGTTATGAGATTAAACAAATTCAGTAAATACTAACTCTAATGACGTCATGCGTAACCTAATTTACAAAATTCCGTAACATTAACACCACCACCAATTACGGATTTAAATTTTATATAAAAATTATGAAATTATGGAAATTTAAAGAAAATTAATTAAATAATAGAAAAACCTTATATACAATTGCAGTTGATGTGCTAGTATCCATTATATCCATGAGCATCGTACGATTCCATTCAACGTACGGGTAGCGGTTGTTAAATTTGATGTATCAATCTGATAAATTATTTCACTTAAACTTATCACGAAGCGAGATTGATCTTCTTATTAGTTGATTATAATCTTAAGATTATATATTGCGCGGATTAGTTTTAGAGGATTATACTTATTATTATATTTATTATTATAACACAATGTCCGTTTTATTATTTCACTTTATAATTAAGAGAAAATTTTTAGTTAAATAGTTTTTAGATATAAATCATGTGCGTTTTATAAATTTTCCCATCATCTGCACGGTACATTTCACCTTGACTTACGATATTTATTGATAATTGGGCGTAGGATATGGTTCGATATGACGACCACCTGAACGCAGTATATTGTTTTGGTGCGCACAGTTATTCGCGACACCGTTTCGTTTTATGCACTTTCAATAGGTATTCGAGTTTTCATAGAAAGTCTCTTATTTACTACACTAAATACTTATAACTTTATGTAAACTATGTAGGTACTTAATTATTTAATGAGATAGTGATTATAACTATTGATATTGTTTAATCACATAAACACTTGTTTTCACAACGGTCACTCAATTCAAGTTTCGGTAAAATTTACATATAGATTATTTTATTTTTATGATTGTTATATGCATGTATAATCGAATAATTAAGATAACTTGTCGCACTTGCACGCAATTCACAACTTGAGTTATTTCATACAATTTTTATACTTATAAAATTATAAATTTGAGTAACTGAACTTTTAGACTGATCACGAGTTTTAATAATTGAAATATTTATACCAGGATATGTACTCGATGGTAACAATTAACTGAATGATCAACCTGATCTTTTTTCTACCTCATCAGATAAATTTTATTTTTTTTTTTTTTTTTATATCGTAAAACAATAAATACCCCTTACGAAAATTGTTTACAATCAAGCCGGTTTATTCCCCTCCGGAATATCAATGTTTGTGTTTCCCGCGATTTCCGTTTTATGTATCAATGTTATATCAGGGGAGTTAAACATTACAACTTTGGAACGACCAGCGTTACGTTGGTGACGTTTCAATTCGTGGGGACGACCTACACCTTGAGATAGTCTCAAAAGCCGGGCAAAAAGCGCTAGTTGGTATGAACTAGTAATATAAGAGATTTATTAATTAGATGGTCGCAGGTCATTTGCATGGTAGATACCTAAAGATTTATTGTTTGGGTCTCGAAGTTCAAATGCAACATTTCCTATACATTTGTGAATAATAGCTTTCTTGAATTTTTTGCAAAGTTTAGCGGATACTTTATTTAGGGCATCACTCTGGACGTAATTTTTAACAAAAACGGTTTGTCCAACTTTATAAGAGTGATGGCGAGATCTTAGGTTGTAGCGTTTAGAAGACTGTTGGTACGCGTTACGTAAATGTTTTAATACATCTTGTTGAACGAGAGACAATTTCTCGGTATTTGATACGTCTATGTTTCGATCGTCGAGCGAGTGAAGCTGTCGTAAAATTTTATATTGGGAACCGTGACCTATATAGTGTTGTCCAAATGTTAGAAAATATGGTGAATAGCTTGTGCTATTGTGCGATACGTTCCGCAACGCAGAACCAATTGAGTGCAAATTTTTATCCCAGTTTCGATGATTGTCGTGGGCATAGGCTCTAATTGCCGATAAAACGGATCGATTGACCCGCTCACTAGCATTTGCTTGTGGATGGTAATTCGGGGTAAAGATATGCATTATTCCAAACTTTAATAGGAGATCACTGAATTCTTTCGATTTGAATTGTTTAGCGTTGTCGCTTACAATGGTTTCGGGAACAGCAAACAAACTGAATACACGATTTTCCAGAAACTTGCAAACATTAGAAGAGGTAGCAGCTCGCATAGATTCCAGAAAAACGAATTTGGAAAATTGGTCAAGAACAATGAACACATAACAATTTCCGTCCTTAGATCGCGTATAAGGCCCAAGAAAATCTATAAACAATTTTTGAAATGGTCGATTGGTTTCGAAAAAATTGCCTATTGGTGCGCGTGACAAAAAGTTGACCGGCTTGCATTCCTTGCAAACTTCACAACTCATGATAAAATCATAGACATACCGCAACATGCCAGGCCAATAGTAGTATCTTTGCAATACTTCTAGAGTTTTCTTATATCCAAGGTGCGCGGCTGTTGGCGGACAGTGCGCACGTTTGATGGTTTCGTTAATTTGCGACCGCGGAATGTACAATTTCCAAATTGGTACATCTGTAAAATCACTATTACTTGCGGAATATGTAGGATTATAATAAATTCTGTTATCAACCAGTTTCATATTTTTGCAACATTCGGGATTATCGACTAGTTTTTTAATGATTTCGATATACTCTGGATCATCATCGAACTTATCAGTGGATACGCCACCAGTTAATTCACAGACTTCTGCAGCATCCTCCGAAAGATCAAACGTATTTCTGGATAACGCGTCCGGTACTATATGGTCTTTGCTTTTTTTGTAAGCTATGTGAAAATTAAAGCCTTGGAGCTTAAGGCTCCATCGTGCAAGACGACCGGAGAGATTCCTTTGTTCCATCAACCATTTTAGGCTGGCATGGTCTGTCGTGATCGTAAAAGGTAATCCCTCTACATACTGGCGGAATTTAATTACGCTTAATACAGCGGCAAGGCACTCCAGCTCGGTTACGCTGTAGTTGCGTTGAGCTCCGTTAAGTTTTTTAGAATAAAACGCGATCGGACAGTCGTCACCGTCAACCGATTTCTGGTACAACACACTCCCAACACCTATTTTTGATGCGTCACATTCGATGTAGAAATGCTTGTTAAAATCAGGATTGCAAAGCACAGGGGATGAAGACAACGCGGATTTTAGCTTACAAAAAGCAAGTTCTGCCTCTTCCGTCCATTTAAATTTATGATTCTTTTTAATCAAACGAGTAAGTGGTTCGGCTAGGTCGGCATACTGTGCTATAAATCTACGGTACCAACCGGTGACACCAAGAAACTGCCTCACTTGCTTAACGTTTTTAGGGCGATTGTAATTAGTGATAGCAGACACTTTTTCTGGATCTACTTTTAAAACACCGTCGGCCACGATATAACCTAAATATTTGATTTCTTTGAGAAGAAATTTACTTTTGTCAATATTTATGGTTAGACGAGCATTTTTAAGAAAACCAGCGACTAGATCCAGAAGTTGAATGTGTTGGTCAAATGTTTCGCTTGTAACCAGCAAATCGTCTAAGTAGACAAATATCAGATGCTGCAGTTCGTGGGGTATTACTCGGTGCATTAATCTGCACATCGTCTGGGGCGAGTTACACAAGCCAAATGGCATGGCTGTGAATTGATACAGGGGTCGACCAGGCACTGTAAAAGCCGTCTTATCCCGCGATGCCTCATCGAGCGGAATTTGCCAGAAGGCGTCCTTCAGATCCAGACTCGAAATAAATCTGGTCTGGTTAAGACGCCCCAGCAATCCGTCAATGAGGGGCAGGGGATAAGCGTCCTTTACAGTGACCTGGTTTACTTTCCGTGCATCAAGACACAGCCTTACTTTTCCGTTTGACTTGCGAACTAGAGTAACAGGTGAGCTCCACGAACTGCAGCTCTCCTCTATCACGCCTATAGACAACATGCGGTCGAGTTCTTTATAGATTTCGGCTTGTACGGCTGGCGAAACTGCGTAATGCCGTTGTTTAACCGGCTTAGCATTGCCCACATCAATCGTATGCGATACTAAATGCGTTCGACCGAGACCCAAAACGGCGGAGGATGGAAATTTTTTTATTACTTCATCCAAAATCTGATGTTGGCTTTCTGTTAAAACATGTTTGCAGTCATTATCGGTACCATTATTTACGGACAACTTTTCCATGGTGGAAACATTCACGGGTTGAAAGTTGCAAGCGACTGACGTTGAGATTAACGAAGATGGAAGTGTGATTTGTATATTGAACGCTTGGAAGAAATCCATCCCGAGGTATAGTTCTTGGGACAGATTAGGAGCCAAATGAAATGTAATAAGATTGGTTTGACCGGCGAAAATTACAGGTATTTTGATATAACCAAGAATCGATTCTTTATGTCCATTAGCAGTATTAATAGTGGCTGGAAAAAGATGGAACTTTACTGTTGAGTGATTTACAAATTTCTCACAGCCCTTACCTAATACTGATATGTTAGCCCCACTATCTAAAAGACCATTATAAACTTCATCTGCGATGTTTAATTGGATGTACGGTCTATTGTCTCCGGTGGTGGATATAAGGGAAGCGGATATATTCTTTTTATAGGCTCGGCGGATTTCCCAATATAGCTTATTACGGCTCAATTTGCGATAATACTGTTTATACGATAATGATGATAATGTTGGTGTTGAGGTGTTGGTTTTTAAGACTGGCGTTGTATTGTTGATCTTTTGATCAACTCGGGGTCTGTATTCGAAGCAGCTTCCGCAATGTTGTTCTTCTGGGGGTTGGAGATATTCGAATTTCGAACCCCCGTTCGCCAGTTTTCCGAAGGCGGGTTGCATTTAAAACAATTTTCCAAAAGATAACCCTTACGACCACAACCAGTACAAGAAATTGACCAGTCTGGATAAGAGTAAGTACGGGGGTTTGAAGGTTGCTGGCATCGGTCATCATATCTATTAGTATTTAAGACCGCCAAGTTGGTTGAGTCAGGATAAGAGTCCTGAGAAGCGGAATAAGATGAATTATGTAAGGGTGGTGTGAATTCCGGTTGCGTTATTGGTTGCCACCTCGTTTCGGGCATGTCTAACCAATGGACAGATTTTCGTCTTTGACACATAAGCTCAGGCATAAAACCGGTTCTGGCCCACGTATCCTCGTACGCAATACATTTTCTAAATAATTCATCTACCGAAACGATTACGGTATCAGTTAATTTATCCTGCAGACCCGCGCGCATATTTCGGCGAAGAATGCGGATAATTTCAGATTCTGATAAGGGCGTATCTAATTGGAGAGTCATAGCGATTAGGTCTTGGTAAAATTCATAGAAATTTTCCTGATATTTTTGTTTCCGATTCTCCATTTGCGAACGTATTTCGTCATCAGTTTTTAAGCCTTGGAAACATTTCTTTAGCTCAACTTTTAATTGTTCCCAGGTGATATTGGGGTTCCGTTCTATGAAAGTCCAATACCATTCATTTGCACTTCCTTTTAATATGTAGTGAAGGTCGGTCACGAGTCTATCAGTGGGGATGTTCTCGGATTTTGCCATATGTTCCACGCGTGTCAGAAACCTCTTGATATGTATCCCTTTTGTCATACCGGTGTAATATATATCCCATTTTGATAGTGATTTTTGAGGATTAAGATACATATGTCTCGAATCAGACTGTTTCGAGAATGGAACTGATTCCTGTTCATTCGAAGTACTTGTTTTGACTCCTGATACGTGGGGTGGATCTGGTACTTGGTTCGTTTTATTTTCACGATTATTGCAAGTTGTGCTATTTATTTGTTTTTTCAATTTGGTCCCTTGTACGAATTTAGCGGAATCGGTCGACTCACTAGAAGAAGTATCCGACGTGTTAGTAGCGTCTTCTATTACAATTTGGTCTTCAATGTCCTTAATATTAATTTGTGAAAGTTCAGTATTGCTTTCGTCAGTGTTTCGGTCATTTGCTTCTTTTGCAGAAATGTTAACAACGAAGGTGATTAATTGGGAGATCTTCTCATAGATCTCCGAAACTTCCTTACGAACAACTTTTGAATATTTGAGCCGAGCCGTCCTAGCTTGAACATGCAATAGGCGTGAATGCAATTTCTTTAAATTGTCATCTGTATCGTCCTTAACAGCTTCTTGTATGTCGGAGTAAAGGAAACTCAATTTTTGAGAAATTTTTTCGACTTCTCGCTTCGGATTTTTTTTAGCTAGTTTATGCGGTCGTGTTGGAATTAATACGGAATGAGCCTTTTCCAAATCTATTCGTTCCTTTAATAAGGATAGTTTGTCACTAAGATTAGGGTGTTTAATGTCACGAACTGAACATTCTAGTTCGAATTCGTCGAACTCAAGGTGCTCAAGATCCATAGTTGTATGGTACAATTAAAGAAAATTATATACTAATTAACGTAATAAAAAAAATCAACAAGCAAAATAATTTTAATTCTTTGATTTTTAATTTAAAATTTGAAATAATAAAAGTGAAAAGACGGTTTAATCCCTTGATATAACACCAAAAGTGAACTCGAAAGTAATGACGTAGATATTCAATTAATTACAAAATATATTGATATAAGCAAAAAGAAATTAATTATAAATATGCGTAACTTCTTTAACGATAGCTTGGTATAAATAATATTAACGAAATAAATCAAAAATTCAATTACATACATATATTTAAAAGTGTGAGAAGGATAATCGTGATCATCATGCGTTTCTGATAACCGTTGATGTATTTACTATTACTAAGTTGAACTGTGCCTTGAGGAAACAGGGAAAGAAGGTTAAGGAATGTAGGAAAGATAGTACAAGGATCTACACAAATATAACACGCTGGGTTCAATTAAGATAAAAGAGCTAGATTAATAAATTACAAAAATTGTCAAATTAATCTACGAAATTTTCGGATGGATTTGCAATTGTAAAAAAAAATCTAATAAACTCACGCTTTAGGTTATAATTTAATCTACACGGCTTGTGGAAGGAATTGCAACAGCGTGAACCAGTCTAACAACGGTAACCGATTAAATCTCAGAATGTACATTATACTCAACAATTAATGGAAATAATGCAACTGTCATTAAGTCACCGTACCGAAGTTAGGTTAACGGAATAATATCACAAGGAAACTCGTATGGTATAAACAGCTGAATCTACAAAATCGCAACTTGGGTGCAGCTGGCATACGGGGAAAATCATTATATTAAAACTAGAATACGGGGAAATTTAATAAAAAAAATTAAAAAAAAACATTTGTTCAAAGTAAAAATTATATTTCGTGTTCACATACATTTTATATTAATATATTTTATATTAACGTAAAATATCTGCAAAATTAATTAATATTAAGAATCGAAACGAAACAAAAGTTGCAGTTGAAAAAAAAAAAAAAATAATGTCTTTGGCAGCGTATTATATTATTGTGTATCGGTAACATGTAGATGTTATAATACTATCTGTAAATGGAATGGTTTAAAAACTAATACGGTTATATAGCTAAATAAATAATAACCGGACCTCTGTGTTGATTGGGCGCCATCTGTAACGAAATTGGTTTGGCGTGAGTGGGTTACAAAAATAAAATTTGTTTCCTAGAAAACTTTAACGCCTTTCGCTACCGAGTTTCATTTTCATCTGCTAGGAGTTCCGACGTGGTCATAATTTGCCGGCTATAAACTCAGGGTTTGGTCGTGGGGTGTGTCGGCTACCAGCAGATGCTTGCTAGACCACTTAAGGACAGGATAGGAAAACTATAGGGACAGGAATATACGGATAGAAAGGATAAGGCATAGTTCAACTTACCAATTATATGATGATCACATTTTTATCCACTCACACTTTAACTTTAAAATTTACACCCTCATTCTGAAAAATAACTCAAAGCGGAAAATGCACATAGCGGAAAATGAAATCCCGGAAAAAAAAATGTGAAGAGAAAGATCAAAATTTTATATGAAATACACCATAAACCATATTTATTATAATTGAAGTAACAAAAGAAAAAATTTGATAAAAAATGGAGTTATGGTTTGTTATGAGATTAAACAAATTCAGTAAATACTAACTCTAATGACGTCATGCGTAACCTAATTTACAAAATTCCGTAACATTAACACCACCACCAATTACGAATTTAAATTTTATATAAAAATTATGAAATTATGGAAATTTAAAGAAAATTAATTAAATAATAGAAAAACCTTATATACAATTGCAGTTGATGTGCTAGTATCCATTATATCCATGAGCATCGTACGATTCCATTCAACGTACGGGTAGCGGTTGTTAAATTTGATGTATCAATCTGATAAATTATTTCACTTAAACTTATCACGAAGCGAGATTGATCTTCTTATTAGTTGATTATAATCTTAAGATTATATATTGCGCGGATTAGTTTTAGAGGATTATACTTATTATTATATTTATTATTATAACACAATGTCCGTTTTATTATTTCACTTTATAATTAAGAGAAAATTTTTAGTTAAATAGTTTTTAGATATAAATCATGTGCGTTTTATAAATTTTCCCATCATCTGCACGGTACATTTCACCTTGACTTACGATATTTATTGATAATTGGGCGTAGGATATGGTTCGATATGACGACCACCTGAACGCAGTATATTGTTTTGGTGCGCACAGTTATTCGCGACACCGTTTCGTTTTATGCACTTTCAATAGGTATTCGAGTTTTCATAGAAAGTCTCTTATTTACTACACTAAATACTTATAACTTTATGTAAACTATGTAGGTACTTAATTATTTAATGAGATAGTGATTATAACTATTGATATTGTTTAATCACATAAACACTTGTTTTCACAACGGTCACTCAATTCAAGTTTCGGTAAAATTTACATATAGATTATTTTATTTTTATGATTGTTATATGCATGTATAATCGAATAATTAAGATAACTTGTCGCACTTGCACGCAATTCACAACTTGAGTTATTTCATACAATTTTTATACTTATAAAATTATAAATTTGAGTAACTGAACTTTTAGACTGATCACGAGTTTTAATAATTGAAATATTTATACCAGGATATGTACTCGATGGTAACAATTAACTGAATGATCAACCTGATCTTTTTTCTACCTCATCAGATAAATTTTATTTTTTTTTTTTTTTTATATCGTAAAACAATAAATACCCCTTACGAAAATTGTTTACAATCAAGCCGGTTTATTCCCCTCCGGATTATCAATGTTTGTGTTTCCCGCGATTTCCGTTTTATGTATCAATGTTATATCAGGGGAGTTAAACATTACAACTTTGGAACGACCAGCGTTACGTTGGTGACGTTTCAGGTTGATTGCCATAATTGACACCCATACGACCAAATTGGTTTAATCATTGTGTTATACAGGAGAAATTTGTATTCTAGGTCAATAGTTGAATATTTCCCCACCAACCAGTGCATCTTGTCAATTTTTAATTTGATATGGTCTCGTTTCATTTCAATATGTTTTCGCCAAGTTAGCCGACGATCTAGATAGACGCCTAAATATTTTGCTCCATTTGATTGAAGGATTTATATTCCGTTCATTGTGACAGGCGGACAAGTAAGCTTATTTTATAACTAATTAAAATATATTTTGTTGGTTTAACCGCCATGCTTGCTTGTAAAATACATTTTGATTTTCCTGCTGAAGCTAAAACATAAAAATTTTTTGAAGTCCCTAATATTACCCCTATGGTTTTTCTCGACTGCCAAAATGTATTCGTGCTAAATTGTTAAGCTACCCCTATAGAGGATCAAAAATTTGCAAATATATTGTAAATTCCTGCTTACAGTGAAGCATGGGGAAGTCAAAAGTTTTCATACATTGTACATTCCTGCTTACATTTGAGCATGGGGAAGGTGCTACATTTTTTGATCACTATAATCCTCTATGTTTTTCCTTGGCTGGCGAAAACTATTCGTGCAAAATTTGAGAACAATCGATAGAGTGGATCAAAAGTTTTCTTATATTGTAAATTCGTGTTTACAGATGAGCATGGGGGAAGGGTAATATTTTTTGATAACTAAACCTCTTATGTTTTTCTCGGCTGCTAAAAAGTCACTCATCACTATAAACCCCCTAATTTTCTCTAGGCTATTAACCTTGCTTTGTTTTTCTCGGCTACTAAAACGTATTCGTTCAAAATTTGGGCGCAGTCGCTCGAGTTCATCAAAAGTTTTCATATATTGTAAATTCCTGCTATAGAGAAGGGGTAACAGTTTTTGATTTCTAACCCCCTATGTTTTTTCTCGGCTGCTAAAAAGTATTCGCGCAAATTTTCGGAACAATCGCTCGAGTGAGTCAAAAGTTTTCATATATAATAAATTCCTGCTAACAGGTGAGCATTGAGAAGGCCAAACATTTTTTGATCACTAACCCCCCTATGTTTTTTCTCGGCTGCTAAAAAGTATTCTGACGAAATTTGGGAACAATCGCTCGAGTGGATCAATAGTTTTTGTGGAACAAACATAGTTACATACTACTTTTCTTCTTTATATATATAGATTTTGTTATTGTTGATTTTAATGGCGTAAAATAAATTTAAACAAATAAATTTTCCCATATTTTCTTTAATTATCTGTTGTTCTTAATTACAAATTATGTATTAAACTTGCACCATACCTAACATTTTCTTTTACACTTTTTGGCTCTGTTATAAGGTTTTATGTCAATTTGTCAGAAACTTCACACTGCAGATTTTTTTTCTGTATTTATATGTTCATTCTATCAAATAAAAAAAAAATGTGTAAAATTAAACGTCTATGTGATTTTAAACACCTTTTTAAACATTTGTTTTGTTCCCGTAATTGCGCCGTTGTGCGTGATTAAAATTTGATTTACGACATTTTGAATTTTGTGTAATCGAATGAAACTGTCGTCACTTGTTTCATCATAAAAACACAAAGTTCTGTTTGGCCAAATATGTTTTGGACTCACTTCGGACGAATAATTTTGTAAGATATTAGAAATTATAATTTCGATAATTTCGTTGAAGTTGAGCGCGTGCGTTAGTTTACATTAATTTTTTGGCCACCAAATCATCATCTATAATGTTTGCAAAATACGCAATATTATTGTTTTCTGGCCCAACATCCATTAGTTTACTTCAACATTCCTAATAACTTCCAAATCCAACACTTCTGAGAATTCAGATGCATCACTTTCAGTATCATAGATACGAACACTACTCCAGAGCCTTCAAAATTAATCTCGCTGCTACTTGAATCTAATGTAGATTAAACAGTTTGCTTGAGAAAGGCATAGTGCTAACCCCGTCCTTCCATTATGCAGAAAATTGTCCTTATGATTTGAAGAGCATGTTCTCAAAAAATTACAAAAATGTATCGATTCTTCTTAATTTCTTTTGTAACTAATTAGACCACAATACTTAGAATATAGGATTATAAAATTTAAACTACAATAAAGCAGACGCAAAATACATCTGCACCATGCAAAAAAGATCGATCGACTGTAGCATTTTGTGTCACATATTTGTACCGTGTGTTTATCCTTAAACTATAGCGTGTGGCATATAAGTGACGTTGAGTGGTGAACTTGTTAAGTACTTTACAGAATTTTACACAATTTAATGAGATATACTTACATACAACTCTCTCTTTAGAATATGCACGGAAAGAGTCGGAATTGAATGAAACTAAAACAACTGACACACTACGCAAATCGGGTGCAAACCTCCAAATCAAAGTTACGAGAGCTGGGAGGGTACGCTAATTTTCAAAGATATATGCGAGAAATTAATTTTAAACTAAGTCCACCGCGCAATCTACAACTATGTTAGCCTCCTCAATATTGCCAAACTGATGTTGATAAAATGGTTTATGCTTATTATTTTGGATTTGTTCAAAATTGTATTCTTGCAAAATTAATTTAGAATCTGCTATAGTTCATAGCAATTTTTCTCGTAAATGATCGGAAAAACAAGAAGCTCCTTCATGAAATCTGTCACTTCAGGTAAACCGTTTTCTTTCAAAATTCAATGGAATTAGTCTTGGTTTAGAGGGGACACAGACATAATGTTAAAAAAATCAGTTTTTTGTCAAAAATAGTAATTTTTGCCTAAAATTTTAGAAAATTGATCTGGCATGATATTATTGCAAAATTTATTTAGAATCTTTAAGTTCATATACGATTTTTTCCTAATTTATACACTTTTAAAGTATTTGCAAAAAAAGCGAAGATTAAAGTTTCATCCCGCACAGGGCCGGATTTTTGTTTTAAAACAGTTTCCTCTCAAAAATCATTAATTCCGGTTAAATTTTAGATTAATCTAGAACTCATTTCATTTCGCGTGCTATAATTTTCAAAATATTTAGAAAAAATAAATAAAAAATATTTACTTCGGCGATATAGCGAAAGCTAAAAGAATGTCTTCACACAAATATTTTAATTTTTTGACAATTTAGTTAAAAAATTGTTGTAACTTGTATCCCAATTTTTTCGTGTCCATTTTAAATCGTACATAAACATTTTTTGATCTTTACAATGACACCGAAAGGAATTGGAGGACTTTTATAAAATAGGAGTTAAAAATAATCTAAAAATGTTTGAACTTTTACTGCAATTCCTTTTTAATCCACTGGAAATTTTTTTATTTCCGACATGGTAAATTTTTGGTATACACATGGTTGGACTATTGCAAAGGTCCAAACGTAAACATTAAGGTTATAAACGAATTTACACTGCGCAAAATAAAAAACGCAAATAACGGTTTATTTTTTTTTTTTACTTTTAAAATTAAGGAAATCTACTTTTCGATGCTGAGGTTAGCGAAGTTGTTTTAACGAAATATTGTTTTCCAAAAAATGTGGTTTATTAAGAAATTTGATATAACAATTTTTCGATGACTTAAGATAAGTTTACGATTTTTGTCATGTTTTTCTAAAACTACAATAACTTAACAGCGATTTGTTGTACATCGATTTCAATAGTCTCATTTTCAAGGTTTCTTAATTCCTTACAAAATGGCTTTTTTAGATTCGTGAATCAAACATCGGGAAAGTTTGTTGGCAGTCTTGAACTTTGAAGTTTTCTCATTAAAAATATTTTTGTTTTACTCGAAAAGTAGACTAAATTTTTTTCAGAAAGTAAAAATATAAAAATAAACCAACATTTGACCAAAATACAAGCGCTTAAAAATAGGTTATTTCTTCTACAAAATTTACTGTTGCGTTTTTGTTTAGCGAAGTGTATTTTATTGTTTGATTTTAAAAAATATACGACGACATCAAATTAACAAAAGTAAAACATTCTGATTGAAATGGTTTCATGTTACCTATTTCTCGTTCAAAGATATAATTATTTAAATAACTCAATATTGATTACAACAATTTTTTTATCAATTCATTGTAAAATCTTTTAGACGAATAATTCTCATAACATTTTTTTTACGTATAATCAAATGACGTCATATTAAACAAAATTTTAAAAAAATTTAATACTCACGCATAAAATCAATTAACCGTGTAATCCACTGATCTGGTAATAATTTGATTGCTTTTCCCGTACGTTGATTTCATTAACGTTGTTTGTAGATACGTATATATGATACATGTCGAGAAAGCTCATCACCAATTAAATTTTCGACGTAACATGTATGAATATATTTTGCAATAAAATTTTTAACTCAAATTAAAATTTTAAACAATCACTCAACTGGCAAAAAATTACAAAATAAATTTTTTATGTATCAACAAATTATAAAATAAAATTTATTATTATGTAAATATTTATTTATAACGTTTTTTAACAATTTTTAACCAAATGTGCTAGTCTGGTATGCCATTTTTTAACATTTTAAACGCTTCAAGGCATAATAAATTAATTTGTGATGATGCCAAAAAATCTACTATTTTGTAGCTAGTAAAAAAGATAGATTTATTTTCAGGTTATTTTATATTTGGATTGAGCGTTTTGGTAATACGGATCTCGAAACGTAGAATTTTAGCCTTTGGTGACAGAATCGGTGGTATAGGTGTAAATTGATGCTAATAAATCAATTTATTTTATTTGATATATATAAACACAAATTGCGCAAATGCCCAAGTGGTCGATATTAAATCGATCAACCGATGGTTCCTGCTAGTACACGGACAGTAGAACGGTTTCTATTTTTGCCAAATTTAAAGAAGATCTACGTTCATGAATTTATTTTTTAGATTTTTGTTTACCCACTGAATAAACGAAGATATCACGAAGTATATACACGATGAGCTTTGCTTCATATGTACACGTTTTATTTGTAAAAGTTTGCTTCATGGTTTCATATTTGTTTAATGCTTTAAACCAACGCCAACCTAAAAACCCACCATGAAAGAATTTGTTACATGGTTATTGTAATTACAGCAAGTTCAAATTTTATTACAGTTGCTGTTTGCGAGAAGTTAGTGTGCGGTTATAAACCTGCAAATCGGATCATATACTTTTTTTAAAAACAATTTATTTGAAATTAATTACTAGGATAAAATAAAACTGCACGAAAAATTTGTTTATGGAAACGAATTAGCAGTAAAAATGATATAACTGCTACGTTAAGTTATACGTCTTTGTGAAACATCACACAATAGGGTGTAACTTGTCACACATAACGGAGCATGATAAATTATCTAGATGACATGATGCAACATTGTGAAACATGACACACCATAGTGGAAAATTATCTCCTTATATAAGATCCAACATCAGGCAACGTTGTGCAACATAACACATATGGTGTAATATAGTGCAATATGACACAATGTGATACAACATCCCATAACAAAATACAACATTCAGAAAAACTTTTGCAAACTGATGCAACACAACGCAACATTGTGCAACAGAACGCAAAAAACGCTGCTTGCAACATAATGCAACAACAGCATGAACCAACATACGTTAAGAACGTGATAACTTATTTTTTTAAACAATTTTGAATTAGATTGCAGTTGCGTTATATTTTTTTAGTCCTCAATAGCCAATTCCCGTTTCAATACCGCTTCGGAGTATTTAAAAATTTTTAATACTGACGGCGAATGAATTAAAAGTCCACCCCTATTTTTTAAATCGGTTAACGATTTATAAGAATTACATTGTTGTATTAATTTACAACAGTCCTCCCAATTATGTATTCAATAACATTATTTGAAAATTCACTTAATATAATTGGGTATCTAAAAAAATCCGCGTCATACATACCAAGAACCAGCATCAAGCAACATGACTCGTTTCCTATCAATCGAAAACCGTGTCTCCTCAAATTATTTTATCATAATTATTTTAACTAAATAAAATGTTGAAAGAAGTTTTCAAATCAACGAAGAGCGCAGATAAATAAGGACCCATTGAACTCAATTTTTTGGTACTCGAAACGCCCCTAACAATTTTTAACCAGATTGTTCGAGCTTGATTTTTTTCTAAAAATGGGATTATCGGATTTTAGCGAGACTAAGAATTATCGGCCCCTTTAAATGAATTTTTTAATTTTCAAGTGTTGAGCCACCTAAATGAAGTTCCCCGAAGTCAGCATCCATATCTAAATAGGTTTCTGGTACAAGAAAACGCCGTTCGGCAAATGTTATAGAAATCGTGAAAAAATTTAAAGGAAACGACCCATCCGAGCCCAACTTTAAAACCAAAAAAAATATTAAAAAGGCACGCGGATTTTTGAAAACCCACTTCATCAATGTTTATGAAAAAAATATAAAAGGGGAAAGACCTTCAAAACAAATTTTTCCCATATCAGGGCCCACCGTAATCGATTCGTACTCAAAAAACACCCCACGACAATATTCATCAAAGTCGTTTGAACTAACAAAAAATTAAAAAGGGATACAGGTCCCACTGGCGGATCTAAACAAATTTTCCTGAACATAAGAACCATCGCAATTGGTTTCTAGTATTTGAAAACCTCCCTTTCGAAATTCTCGTGAAAATAGTTTAGCCGTTTCCGACATCCTTCGCACAAACATATAAATACACAAACATACAATTAGTACTAGTAATATAATATTAGATATCCGACACATGAATGCCACGGCTAGTTCAGATAAAGAGCCACCTGTAATTCTGGGCGTTTTAGTGGTTAAAACGAATCACTTCCCACATCTCCACAGAAAATAACCCAAAATTGATACATCTCACGTCATTTACGTCAACTCAAAATTCAAGATCAAACACGAGAAATTATAAACACCCAAGAAATGGTTAATTCAATAAATCGGTTGAGTGGCACTATGTGAAATGAGTGCCGTTCCGTTGGAGGCGGCTGGATGACATCAAGTTTTCGAGAAATTTAGACCAATTCCACCAGCCCATAAACCACACTACCTTAGCGATTTTTTGTTGTTTTGTGCATTTCTATTCTTCTAAAAAAATTAGAACTCTGTATAGTATTTTAATGTGGAGTTTCTGGCGTGATTGATCTGGCCACTTAATTTAACCAGTAAAATAAATTAAAGTAACTACCAATTAACAGCTATTTATATAAAATCATTAATTTCTTCGCTACCTATCCAAAGCGTAAAATATTCAAACCCTCGCGAGTTTAGTTTTGACCTATTAATTAAATTTAATCTATTCTCAAACCTTAGTTTGGGTATTCCATAGATTGGAAAAAACTTTGAGTGAGATTAGGGATATCACATCTCGAAAGTTTATATATTTTTATTCTGTTCTATATTATTAAGGAAAGAGATAAAGTCTTGTCTTTTAATTAAGAATCTAGGAAATAGCAACAAACACATTGAAAATGAAAATTAATGATTCTTGTTTAAGCTGATAAAAGTAAGAAGATACAAATGGATAGAAATCGTACCTACACGAGTCGAAAAATACAACACATATGAATATGTAGGTACAAAGATATTTGGGATGGTGAATTTTCACATAGGTATAACACTTATAATGATAAATGATCATTTGGAGGATATTTTGTTTTAATTTTATAGAAAATCATACGACTTCTATTTTTCATTTATTTCATTTATTTTCATTTATCAAAGTTTTAATTGCTGCTGAAATCACGAATCTAATTAAATGTTGTTGTAACTGTTAGGTACTAAAAACTTTATACATTACAATAAAAATAGTTTGTACGCGTACGTAATACACTGAGAGAAAAGTCTGCTCATAATAAGAATTATAAGCGTTAAATCAATCCTAAAACTCGCTTAAATGTGTGCTAAGAATAGTTGCTCTCGTAGTTAGAATAATCGATAATGATTCATAGAGGTTTCCATTCAGCAAAAATGAGAATTTAAATTATGATTCAAGAAACACACCTTTCTCATTTCTAGTATTTATATCTTAATTTATAAATTTAGAAATGAATGATTTATTCGACTATTTCAAGGTTAATCTCAATTTGAGAATTAAATGATTTCGTTAAGAACATGTTAATATGTTTTTTATTCTCAATTTTAGAATAATTGTTATGAAACTGTTGGTGCTTAAACTCAAAGGAAGTATAACTATTTTATAGTTATGATCATAGCAATTCTTATTTCACGTACAAACCTACTTGATTTAAGAATATTAATATTCATGATTCAATCCCAATTTATCTTATTTTGATATTACGACACATAATTTTATTAAAATGTTTCGAACAATATGATCCCAGCGATTCTTAATTCAAGTACAAACGTACTTGATTTAAGAATTGTTATTCATGATTCAATACCAATCAATCTTATTTTGATATTACGAAATATAATTTTAAGAATTGTTATTCATGATTCAATACCACTTAATCTTATTTTGATATTACGAAACATAATTTAATTAAAATGTTTCGAACAATATGATCCCAGCAATTCTTATTTCAAGTACAAACGTACTTGAAATAAGAATTGCTGGGATCATATCAAATTGTTTTTTTGTATCAAAACACTGCACCCAGCTTCTGTTTTTAATATTGATATATTTTATTATTTATTTGATATTTCAGTTTTTAATATTGATATATTTTATTATTTATTTGATATTTCACCTCATTGGCATCTTCAGGAAATTTGACAATTTATTATTTACATAACAACACAAATTAAATAAAATTTACAATAAATAACCGAATAATAAATTGTTTAAAACTCATTATTAAAAATTATTTTGTATATAATTTTTTTTTATATAAGTATAAACGGGAATGGTTGTTTGGTAGATGCGTGAATGCCATTCACAATCACCCATCTAACAAACAAACATTGACGTATATATATGTATAAAAGAATTTATATACAAAAAAATTTTAGTAATGAGTTTTAAACAATTTACGATTCGGTTATTTATTGAAAATTTTATTTAATTTGTGTTGTTATGTAAATAATAAATTGTCAAATTTCCTGAAGATGCCAATGAGGTGAAATATCAAATAAATAATAAAATATATCAAAATTAAAAAACACAAGCTGGATGCAGTGTTTTGTTACAAAAAACAATTATTCAATTATTAACGAGACCCGTATTATACAATATCAAATCAAGAATAACAGATTTCTGAATACTTACAAATCTCAGAACATGTAAATAAAACTCAACAACAAAACTCGAAATAAGAAAAAGCGCATTCCCCAGTAGTAGCTCGAATTACAAAATAAGTAATTAAAATGCATTTTATAATTATTATTTTTTTATTTTATTGTTAAACAAAAACTTTAGTAGAGGAAAAGCGCATATGGAAGCATTATAAATGAACAACAACTACAAAAAAAAATACTTACATTAGGCATAAAAACCTCAATTTTTTTAAAAAACAAATTCACTCCATGCTAATACTCTCCATATTGAGCTCAAGCTCATTTGTAACAGATGATACTGCAACAAGTGAATACTTACAGACTATGTACAAAAACTATACAAATGAATACAAAACTATTATTAAAAAAATTATAATATAATAAAAATAGTACTACATTGTATTGTCATTCAAGCGCGCCACGCTAAATATAGCTTTAAAAACTTAAGCGACGCTGAATAGAATAAAACTTAAAAATAAGTGCAACATAATTATTTTCTCTATTATACTAAAGGACATTTTACATATGTTTTTCCTTGATGCGTTTTTCGCAATTCGGTTAGTTTTATACGGGCTTTATTTAAATCGAAAAAACTTATTTCCAATAATGTTTTTCCAACGAAATACATTTTAAAATGGTTATCAAACTTAATTATTTCTATACTTTGGCCAGCTATAATTAATTCATTATTTTCAGCAAAAATATTTATTATTTTAAATAACTGTTTTTTAAATTTCGCATCGCTTTCATAAAAAAAATAATTATTCAATTTATATTCGGTGTTTTTATAAACAATATGAATAGCAGATAACATATTTTGATATTTTACACATTCATCAGAACTTCTATTCAATCTGATAAGTTCATGGATATGTTCGTCTTTTTGTAGTTTAATAATTTTATAACTATTTTTAGTATGTTTATTTACTATCATCGAATATATAAATTTTATGTTACATTTTTTAGCAATGGAAAGAGGTAGATTCACCCGAGAAAAATTAATGTTAGTGTAGTTTTTAATTTCTCGATGTTTCGACTCGTATCGCATACACCAAAAAAATCGTAGAGGTCCTGACATTTTAATTATTTTCGGATAGTGAATTAACATATGATGTTTCGGCTTAAGATTTTGTTCAAAAGTCTCAACATATAATTTGTTATGTAAAGGGATGATTTTCTTTAAATTGTCAATGTCAACAGTTTTATATGAATATAGTAACATTAGTTCTACCATATCATGTAAAATACAGATATATTTCCATTCCTTTAGATTTCGAGGTACTAGACTTCCTAAACAACATGTAATATAGTTTAATAAATTCACGGCTTGACTTGCTGATAATTTCATTTTACCTTTTTTTAAATGTTCCACTTTAAAAACAGGTACTCTATTCGAACTTTCTTTGTTGCTTTTATTAAAATATTGAATGCAGGAATTTAGCACTGAAATAGTGAAATATTTATTGACAAAAATGAATCTTTGCAATGCAGGCAACAGACCATATGTAATAACACCCTCAAATACGTCATGCATAATATCAACAGACATGTTATCTGTAACATGAAAACTGGGAAGCTCGTTAAAAATAGAGTTTTCTATTATCCCAGTTTCGAGGTAATCATCACTTGCTCGATCTTCATCGTAGTTAAACTTGTTTCGTAGTATTACTTGGTCTTCAGAATGTATTTGATTTAGGTCGTTCTTATTGACTTTACATAGCCTACAGAAATATTTATGAGAGAAAGATTTTGCGTAGCCTAAAATAGAATTAAGTCCTAAATTGTCACCTACCACTAATCCTAATGAGAAATAGACATTGAATTCTTCCCTATCTACAACAATTGTAATGCCTTCTATTTCGAGTTTCTTTAATATTTCAACTAAAGCATATAAACATTTGGCGTTTCCATAATCTTTAAGGATTCTTGATTTTAAAAGCATACACACAAAAATATTTTCAAGTGAAGAATTATTCACTGGAACAGTTGGAAAGCTGTAATAAAACCCGGCAATAGATTGATTTCCAGCTGAGCTGCCTAATGGATTACCAGTCTCAAAATCGTCGTAATAAAGAAAATAAGGAATAACGATTTTATTTTGAAAATATTGCATTTTGTTTTTCCATAACTCTCCCTGAGCAAAATTCGAAATATTATCACTATTTGTTTCTGCTAGGTATTGGGTGTTTTCTATAGTGGATTTGAGTATGCCGGGTTGCTCAAAGAATTTTTTTATATGAAACTTTATTGGTAACAGCACCCCGATATCTAATTGTGTGTGGAAACCTGCTTTTCCCTTTTTGATAGTTTCTTTAATTTTGCTGTTTACTATAAATTTAGTTGGTGGAGAATACATTTCAGCTTCGGTTAATGTTTTGAATAACATATATTCAGATTTGATGTGTTGAAATGGGTCAGAACAGAAATCTAAAAAATTTTCTACTAACTCTTTCTGACATTGAAGAACATTGTGCAAAATATTTTCCTTTAATTCTTTAATAACCGTATTTAGTATCATTTCAGTGAAATCTAGAATTAAATTTTCTATTGCCGTATTTGTGAGATAACTGCATCCCGACTGTTTACAATAAAATTCTAGAGCTTTTAAAGATATTAGTTCTCTAGACCCTTTAAAATGCTCAGTTTTCTTGCAGCTTTCGCCTATTTTTAGTGTGTTTTCACATAATTCTACATTTCGTTTAACATTTGTTTTTTCATTAATGACTATAAGTGAATTATTGTCTATTACATTATTTGAACAAGAATTATTTGGGGCATTACCAACGTTATGTGCGTTTTTTAAATGTCTTTTATATATATTCATTTTAGAAAAGGTGCTTGGACATTTATTTTCAACGCATATAAAGTTACCGTCATTATTGAGCATATGATTATGTTTTAAATGAATAAATAATATATCTATACTACAAAAAGTATTTGCACATACAAAACAAGAATACATTATAGAAATGTTAATTTTAGCTTAGAAAATAAGTGAAATATTTCAAAAACAAAAATAAATTTGATTTATAAAAGCGAGTTAAATTAAAAAACAAAGATTGTGATTACTTATACATAAAAGCTTAAAAAATAAAATAAAAATAAATATATTATTTTTCAAAAACTAAGCTAAACGTAAAATCTTTTTAGAATTAAATTGATTGCTATAATTAAAATTTTTAATTACAGCTTAGTTTCCTTTATATATTTTAGTGGGCTCGAAAGTCAATAATTCATTAAATTACTATTATGATTTCACAAAAAAACGTAAAATGTAATTATCAATTAAACTTAATTAAAAATTATTAACTACTTATTAACTTAATTAAAAAAGGTTAAGTTAGGTTAAAATACTAATATCTTATACTGATTAAAATTCCGACAAAAATAACATTAATTTAGCATCCGTCGCATCATGTTCGGTGGTGATATTGTAAAAATGATGCTGGAAAAACTGCCAAACTTTCGAGGATTCGAAAGGATATTTTACATCAAAAACATAAAATAGTTTGAAACAGCAATCTACCGCCGACAAGATATTTTCAAATTTATACAGTATCCCATCAAAAACTGTTACATATTCTTTCTGCCCACCTTCCTCGCCAACAATGAGAATCATTGGTTGTAGTGTCAAGTTAAACTCTACATATTTTTTTTTTAATTTTTCGATATATGCCTCAATAGCGTTGTGGCTCGGGATTTCCAAAATAAACGAAGAAATTGAATCTTCTATGGATGGTTTCCAGAAACTTTTACTTCCTGGTTTTGAAACTCTGCATGTAGGTGGCAGTGCGTAATGCAAGAATTTTATAATTCTTATGTTTCTGACGTCTGTAAATAAAACGGGAAATTGTTATTATAAATATTCATTATACTGAAATACTGTTTTCCTATCAGTCTTACCTATATCGGTGATATCCCCTAAGACACCAATTTCCTTTCGCTGTTTTTGGTCCCGAATATATTTATTGAAAACTACTGGAACATGTTGTGAAAATTCTTCCCACTTTGATATTAGATGCGTGCTCCTTTCGCTGTATATATATTCAAAATCTATATCAACCTTGAGAAGAAAGTAATAGCAATTAGTGTTTATTATTGGCTCAACGTAAACGAAATTTCCAGATTATCACGATAGCCATACATGTAAGTGCAGACCAATTTTAATTTCAATGGCTTAAACCAGTTTTTTGTTATTTACGAGTTTATATTTTATTTTGAATTTTAAATTAAGCGTGAGAATTTTGTTTTGTGATAATTTTTATATACATTTTCTATTAGAACTAGTTCGGGACATATGCTCTTCGTAATAAAAATTATCTCAACAAAACGAAAACAAAATTCTCAGTTTTACTTGAAATTCCATGACTTTTGACTTAAGAAATGGTGAATATAGTTGAAAAACTTTAAATTGCTGTCGAATTTATTCAGAATCACTTATGTATGCAGAATAGAACAGGGATAGCTCAAAGAAGGAAGTTATACAGCTTAATCAAAATTGATCTGTTTTTCATTTTTATTCGAGCAATTCGGTTCTTTTTGCATACAATATAATGTAAATATACATATAAACCTACCAATCTAAACCCTTTGGATGAAGTATGAAGTCGCCATTCATTTAAAAACTCGGAAATCTTGTTGTTTGATGAATCAATTCTGGTTAGTTCGTAATGCCTGCCTTTGGAAGTAGCTTTCCACTTTATTTCAACTGTTTCCCAGGGCTCATGGAAACAATTGAGCCAATTTTTATTTGCTGTATAATTTTCCTCTAATTGGAAATCTGAACTTGTTACGGTACTCCTTTCGTCTGCAAATTAAATAAAAACATTGCAAAACATACATATATGAACGATTTATATGATGAAATAAATGTTAATGAATGTACCCGAAGATTTTGAACAACTGCGTCGCTTTCGACTTGTGAATATGCCTCTACTTCTTAATCGACTTGCACTATTTTTATACTTATGATATAAAGTGCCGGAAGGATGCTTTTTTTGCTGATTCGGTGGTGCGAAGTAAAAGTCCTAAATTAATTTGGTTAATAAAAAGCAATTAATTTTATTTTAAATTCAATCGTCAAGCTAGGAGATTGAATAACACCCTTTATAATGTATGTACGTACATACATTTAAAAAATATAAAACATTAAAATAAACAAAAAATGTAAGTCATTATAAAGGGTTAGTATTTCATACGTTGCAAGAAATTTTGCTTAACTAAGAACTTGTTGTATAACTTACGCTTTCTTCTGATGGGAAAGTGTCGGTTATTTGTTTGGTTATTTTTCTAAAATCATCGAGCTCCATACACAAATCTTTGGCCATAAAATCTTGGATAATTGAGTCAACCAGATAACTCCGTCCTTCAGTGGTCAATTTAGGCGGATTTTGGCTGTTATATATATTTAATATTTTTTTCCCAATAGGTGACTCCATGAATTTTGGAAAGTTCTACTTAAGAGAAAGAAAAGTGAAATTCCTGGACTCAAAAATGGAACCAATTTTTGTGTTCCAAAGAGCACGAAAAAATCTATGTTGTTAAAAAAACAGAAAGTTATGTTCGTGAAACTTTTAAAGTTTTAACGTGAAATTTATTAAATAATTATGTAATAATTACTACTTGAGCTATTTTTAATAATAATCAGCGGTAATAAGTAAACCATTGAACTTAATTTAGCATTTTAGTTGGACGTTCGTCGTCATTTTGCATTTATCTAAATAAATTGGACAAAAATTTTGTATTTAGTACTAACGTGGTATCAAAATTGGTTGAGTTGGGGTTCTTGATCCGGAGCAAATTTTGCGGGCAATATGATATACATTTAAATTTAAAAAGTGTATGCACCTATCTATCTGTTTGAATCTGATACAATTCAAAAATAGTAAAAATTACCTAATTTATTAAGACACGAGTATATATAGTTTTAAAGTTTCAAAATCAATTTTCAAATATTTATATTTAATTATTTAATTGCCTTATAGCGTTTTCGCTGCCACAAAAATCTTGATTCAAATTTATGGATCAATTATTTTTTGCCAGAGAATGCAATTTTGGATGTTTTTGTTGACGTTTACTCTCACATAAAAAAGAAGTAAACGTCGTGTGAAATTGTCAAAAAAGACGTCGCGCCATTTCTATTTTATTATATTTGTGATTGTTGTAAGAGCAAGTTGTGTTTAATAAAATGAAAATTGTATTTTATTCAAAGTGTTATTTTAAAAGATTACTGTGCACCGAAAACGAAATAAAAATATAATATCGAAAACGAGTGTTTGAAATCAATTCCGGGTGTTTGAAATCAATAACACCCAATAACACATGCAAAAGTTGTAAGGTTATTTGTTGTAAGGTTGTTTCCGGTGCACAATAATCTTTTAAAATACCACTTTGAATAAAACACAATTTTTAGTTTATTAAACACAGCTTGTTCTTTAAACAATCACAAATATAATAAAATAGAAATGGCGCGAAGTCTTTTTGACAATTTCACATGACGTTTAGTATATATGTGAGTAAAGGTAAAAAAAAAAATCCAACAAATTTTTTTGGATTTTATTTTTGATCCATAATCAAAAAAAAGACAAAAAATGAAATTTTTGATCAAAAATGGATGTATTGTATCCTATAAGTATGACTTCCTATTTAATTAAAATCATTAATTGACTACAAAACACGTGATATAAAGTGATTCAAACAACACTTACAAACTCTTCTTTACTGCTACATTCATCCATGGACTTTGTAGATGTACCATCAGTGGACCTTGTACCTGTTTGAAGCCAAGAAGAAACATTTGGAACAGTTGGGCTGTTTGTGATCGTTTTGCCATAATCTTCTACTAATGGCAGGTAATTCTATGTATCAAAATTAGCAATTAGTACTATTAAAAATTAAAAGCGTCACATCAATACAATAGAATAACAACTTAGCTATCATTATAAATATGATACCAAACGTATTAATATTTTAAAATAAACCAATTAAACCGAAATCATGTATAGTTAAATAATACTACGGGATTTTAATCCGGATTACGATAGTAGAGCCGCTTCTGTTTATGTATCTTATATGTTAAGTTCAGACTATCACCATAGAACAAGTAGGTAAGAATGATAACTTTTATGTATTAAAATGGCATTAGGCTAAACAAAATATACTGCTTGTATGCATGTTACCTCAATACGAGACCGAGCTATATTTTGGATTATCTGCCTTTCCTTGTTGCACAATATTGAAAACAAAAAATATAGCTTGGTCTCGTATTGAAGTAACATGGTCTCGTATTGAAGTATCACTTTAAATGTATATGACCTATATTTTTTCTTTTCATTTTGTATATAAACAGAGGGGTTACTACGATAACTTGG